>SSNS01001043.1:8369-67902 GCA_006937985.1 Aphyosemion australe
GGGGGGGGGGGGGGGGGTGTCTACTTAGCATTGGCCCCAAAAGGCCTAGAAACGGCACTGGGTGTGGGACTGACTTTTGAAGGTGACTAGAATTGTATCAAATAAATAAATATTACATGCTTATAAGTTATTGCTTTATAAAGTTACAAACGAGTAGTGGGATAAATCTACCTGCATTTTCCTTCTCAAGCACTTTGTTTTATTTTTTATGCAACCATTTTCCTGTCCTGTCTGTATTTTAGCTGCATCTCCTCTCAATCCTCCAGAAAAACGGATGCCTGGCTTCATTTTTCACCATGAGCTACTTTAAGCAGATCAAAGCGATCTAGCAGAGTGCGCTGCGCTCGCTGCTGCGCCAGTGAGGTAAAGTCGCAGAAGCACGGGTGATGGAGCGCAGCAGCGGAGCGTCAGACACAAATAAAAGACAGAAAGTTCTTGTATTTTTAATTCCAGAACTTGACAGGATGTCCAGCCAGACCTCTGAATCCCTCTGTCAGCGCTTCTCTTCAGCGCTCCTCACATGACATTTGCGCACAGGCAGGTGACCAGTTCACGCAGAGCACAATGTGCGCTCGGGCGGCAGCAGGTGAAACGTTAATTCAAGTGAAATCGTTTAATTGTGTTGATATGTTACTGGGGAACTCTGGTCAGCTTGTGTGGGATAAATATTAATGAAAAAAGAATGGATATTTAACGGTTTTATTGAATATTTATTATTATTTTAAAAAATAAGCGAAAATAGATCATGCTGCCTCTGGCTGCGAACAAATGATTCTTTTCATTTCTCATATAAGAAACAAAGGAAGTTATGTTCAGAAAAAAAAAACATTTTATTTAAATAAAATAGTGGTGCAGGGCAGCTCAGGGAAACAAAGATGAGGCATCTTTTTAACATTATGTTCAATAGGGCTGTTTATACGTCACTCTACCAAACAAACAATATAAATGAAACAAAAAGTAAGAAAAATCTAAATTTCTCTTCCATGGAACATTTGCACTGCTCCATTAAATAAAACCCATGTTTGGACTTTTTCTGTGTTCACAAATCAGTCCGTGCATGTATTGTGGAATCTGTATTGTTCTCCGTTGGGGAAGCTCCGGGAGGGGTTGGGGGGTTCGGGTGCGCCGCCCCTGCTCCTCCTCCGCGCCCCCCAAGGGGGGCGCGCCCCACTAATTGAGAACCACTGGATTAAACCCAGACATCATGAGATTCTCAGACTCAGATTCAGCTAAATACCATCTAGCTTACATTCACCACTTCATTAATGGTCTCAGTATCTTGCTTTAACCATCATGCATCATAATTTGTCCTGTGTCATCATTGATTAAGAAATATAGTATTAAATTTATTTTTATAACTTTTTTCTTGACTCTGTCTGAATTATTCTAACGTGTGCGGATCAGTTATGGTAAAAGAACCTAGATTAATGTTAAATTAACATTCAAAGATCAATAAGATTGATAATTCATATTTATATGGAATTTTACATCTCATTGATCATTTTATATATGTGTAGCCATAACCCTAACGCTACAAAGTTTATTTCATTTTTATAACTGTCTTCATCTAAAGGCAAACATGCTTGTTGTAGTTTCACTAAATCACCACCAGAGGGCGACAAATATCCCTAAAACCCAAAGGCCAAAGATCAACAAGACATAAGTTAGTTTATGGGTTAATTTTCTATCATTATAGGTAAATTAAAGATCAACATAATTATCACATATTCAGTATTTTTATGTGACTTTTTATTATCAAATCAGGTTTTTATTGTGTCTCCATCAGATAAGGACGATTAGACAGAAATCTGTTTGTTGTAATGGCACCAGCCAGCCACCAGGGGGCAGCAGTTTTCCATCAGAAGCAGAAACTAAAGATCAGCTTTGCTATCATCACCAACAGCTGGATAACCGCCTTAACTAGTTGTTCTGAAATGTCGTCTTCTTCTTCACCTGGATTTAAAATCACCTGATTTTCAAACTTTCAGGTCTCTGATGAGAAAATCCAGTTACTAAAACCTGCTGGAACCAAACTTATTTTGTCTGTTGGCTTTTAGTTTTGCTTCTGTGCCAAACATCCTTGAGTTGCATGAAATGTGCTTAAAAATAAAGATAATAAAAGAGGATAAAGCTCTATTATTACATAACATGACATTATTAATAATAATAATAATAATAATAATAATAATAATAATAATAATAATAATAATAATAAAAACATATAAAGATGACAAATATTATTACATAGATAACAGAAACCAGAATTCAAAGGCTGTCATTAAATATTTAATTTTGAACCAAATGCATTAACATCATGAACCATGTCTGCTCCAACAGCACATGCACAAGAACCACATCCAAACCAAAAGTGGTCTGAAGGTCAAATGGTTGGAAAAAGGTCAACAGAGAAGCATCAAACTCATCTCCCTTTGCCACATGGTAGGAGTGAAGATGCTCAGCAGATCCCAGCATCTCAAAGAGTTCCACTGCAAGGAAAGATTTCCCAGCAAAACAATCATGTGACTGATTTGACTCAATTGTGGTTTTCCACCTTCAGTTGAGTATCAAGTTGTGTTGTGGGTCCAGCTCTTTGAACAGCTGATGATGATCAATAATGAGATGCTTCAGACAAATGCTCATGCCTTCTGTAATGAGCGCTGAAAACACAATATTGATGAGTTGAAGCAGCAGCAGCAACAGTCTCCAGTCTGCATTGGCTTCTGGCGCTACATCTCCAGATATTAGTGCTACATTTCTCACCACACTAAAGGTCTGAATAGCATTTAGACCTATTGAATGACTCATTTGCTCCAGGTTGATTCTGTTAGGACCATTTTTTCATTTATATCCACAGAAAAAGCCTCCTTTAATTGAACTCCAACAAAGCATGTGACAACAATCAGTGCAACAGCTGCGATGTCCTAGAAGGAAGTGAGCATCTGGGACTGAAGGGAAAGATCATCTTCCAGCACTGAAAGAGGGCGCATGTCTTTAACAATCATGTTTAATATCCTGTCTGTCAGCTCAGCAGCTCAGATGAACACGGAGCCACACTTCTGCCAAAGCTGTCCACACCAGACTGTGGTCTGCTGCTAAACATCTGAAATAAAACTGTAAAAAAGAAGGAGGAGGGCTGGAGCAAACGTCCTAGCAAAATGTTTTAATCAGTGCAAACAAAAAATGAACTAACGTTTCAACATAGTCTTCATCAGAGTTACAGCTTCACTGTTTTCTGAGGTCTATATATACACAGGTGTTGGCTGGTAAATTAATCAACACATCTACCCCTCAAATTTTATTGGTTAGAATTACAAGGGAAGAGTCCTAGCCAAACCAATCGCAAAATATTAAATTCTAATACAAATAGTGAAGTGATAAATAGAAAAACTGGTCATAAGAATAGACAATCCTACCCATATAACATTGGAAATTTGTTGTAAATTAATAAATATCATGAATACAATTATTTACATATATACAATATATTTTCACTACAAAATACATGTTTTTTTTGTTTTGTTTTTTCAATAATGAGGAGAATCAGGGCCAGGAAGCATGAGATAAGTGGGGGTAAAAAACCTGACAGTTTCAGTTTCACTGATCGGTGAAGCTGAAACTGTCAGCAAAGTAAGGTAAAAATGGAAACTTTGTTACTCTGTGTATTAGATAAGAACAGAAAACCAATGGAACTAGAAAAGAAACACAGAAAGAACATAACAACAAGAAGGGGTTTCTTTCAAAATAAAAGTCTGTTTTTAGAAGGCCACTAAGCCAATAAAACTAAACTTATATTGCTGCTCACCTTAAAAATGAATGTTAATACCTGAAAGTATTACAAAGACCGGCATTTATTAGGACGTAAAATAGATACAGGTTCAAAATTATTCATTAAAGTGTTTAAAACAAAAAGTTTCATGCTGGTTAATAAAAAATCTGTAGTAGGGTGAAAACGTTTTCTTTGATTTTGTTTGACACTTTATATTTAAATTGACTTTAAAAAGTACGTATGACAATAAAAATCTGTATATTTTCATAGACATTTCACAATTTGTTCAAATCCTGTGTAATAATTTAACACATTTCCTGTTCTATAGGCCTGATTTCTATAAGCTGCATGTATTAAGTCAGCAACATGTTTGGACTGTGGAAGGTAACAAAAACAATCTTAATACAAGATAGAAAACATCTCAATAATGCTGATGATGCTCAATACATCAAAATGATTCATTTAGATCCCAATTTTAAAAATAATTTATTAACATTAGGGAAAACAGGCACGGCAGCTTTATAGACATTCAATACATAGAAGTAGTTCAATGTGCTTAGCAAATAGTGAATTGTAGGAATATAACAAAAAAATAACTGACAATAAAAATATTTAAAAGCCTTACAACTGTACTGTGGTATACGGAAGAGGATTAGGGCCACTGAAAAGAAAAAAAAAAAGAAAAGAAAGAGAATTCTGACTTTAATCTCAGAATTCTGAGAAAAAAGTCAGAATTCTGAGATTAAAGTCAGAATTCTCTTTCTTTTCTTTTTTTTCTTTTCAGTGGCCCTAATCCTCTTCCGTAGTGGTAAAACATTTAACTATGGCATTAAAATATCAGCGGCAAATACGTCAAAACTAAAAGTGTATTTTTGTTTGTTGTCATTTAAACACATTTATGCATCATTTGACAAAGATGTTTATTCTTGTAATGACCTGACTTGAGGTTAAATTCAAACTAAAAAAATTGCTCTTTTCCTATTAGCATATGTCATCAGCCTTTAGAAAGCAACACACAAGATAAATCCTTCCACCTTTTAAAATGTGGTTTCACTTTGAGTCGCTGCATTGAGTCTCTTGAACTGGGAACCCCAGATGCTCCTCGGTGCTTTCGGATGAAACGGTGCTGTGAGAATCTTCACTCTGAAAAAAACCTTTCAGGGGTATCTCTAGATTCCAACCGTGGTTTTCAGCAAAGATGAAGACACATCCAAATAGATCAGGAAACCAGGCCAGGATATCAACACCGGCTGCAGCTTCCTCACTGTTAACAAAAAATTACAATAAAAACAAAAATAAAACAAAACCAGAATTTCTTTGTTACGTTTATTCTGTTAATTTTCCAAATATGGAATCAAAAACCAGAACTTCTTCAACAATTTGAAACGCATTTGCAAAACAAAAAAGAGTCTGAGCACATTTATGATGTCCCTTCTGAAGCAATGACAAATAAATCTTGGAGCAGACACCAGCTGACCGCTATAGGGTCCATGCTCACATGGTCTTCCTGATCCCTAATGACTATCAGCACCTGGGGTACCAGAACCTCAAAGAATCAATAGCATATAGAGTAAGCTGTCTGGCACTGGCAAAGAAGATTTGGGAGGCTTTTCATGAAAAGCTATGTTAATGTTTCCCATAAAGACAAAGGACAGGCCAAGTCCAATCCTACTACGTTTCCTAGTACAATGTGTCATGTCCCGTGTCTCCCCAGTCCCTTCCATATCCCCTCTCACCTATTGTGCCTCCTGATCCCTTAATATTTATATTATCATTCATCCCCTGCTGCAGTTCCTTCTAGACACTCCTCTGCAGTCCATTGTTATTTCCCCCTTTCATAGATTTCATATTAGGTTCATGTGTTTTCTTTAGTTTATTTCCTGTTCATGGTTTACTTATTTCTCCCAGTCTTTTTAGTTCAGTTGTATTTATGCTTTCATTTCATTGTGTTCTGTTCTGTTTTCCATAATCCTCATGTTTTACTTTTGCCCCTAGAAATATACTTTTATTATACTTATTTAGCTTCCCCCTGTTTAGTTGATTTCTTTCAGCATTTAGTTCTAATATCGTCTTGTTTGACTTGCTCACTGGAGCCTCTACGTCTAATGTAATGTTGGTAGTGATACACATTGGTTGATTGTTTGTTTGTATAATGTTGTTTTTGTGGTATGCTACAAATGAATTGTCCTTTGGGACCAATAAAGTTTTCTGAATCTGAATCTGTGTTTTATTATTTTGTCCAGTTTTCAGTTCTTCTCCTCGTGTTTTTGTGTTGCCTCCCATTCCTCAGTCAATTAGTCACACCTGTAGGCCCTTTGTCATCAGCAATCATCTCACCTGTTTCCATTGTCTTTCTATGTACTTCCCTGTCTATTTAATCCCAGCTCAGTCTCTGCTCCCCGTCGGTTCCTCATGTTGCCTCCCTGTCTTTGCTCTAGTCCCTGGGTGTTTCTCAATGTCAAGGAACTTCGCCTTGATGCCTTGGTCCCGCCCCAGTTGGCTAGGAGATACGTCATCAGGAACTGCCAAGGCGTGTTCCAATGTTCATGTGCTACACAGGTGTTTGTCCTCGGTTTGTTAGCCGTTTAGCTAGCTGACCAAGGATACATGGGAGGTGTCTTGTTGCCTACTGGTCAAAAATTTCCCACAATATAGCGCAGTATTTTCAAAACGATTGCCGATCAAGAGCCGGCAGCAGCTACTTCGGGGGAAATTTTCCAGTTTAAATGTAAGTCAACTAATTATCAGGCTTATATCTAAAATGCTTGTTTTAGATCCAAAGCAGTTGGTTAGTTGCTTAGTAGTTGCAGCTTCTGTGGCTAGCAGGTGCTAACTTGCTTTCACATTTGATTTAACCAATATATACACAATTAAAGACGGCTCGTTTTACATCTGAAACGTATGATGGGCGGTATGAAAACAGGGCACATAAGCAAAAGGCGGGCTCTAGGCAGCCGCGGCCACGTGAGGAATTTGTTCCATGTGCTGGTGTCTCCCCAGCGGTAGTTTGTTTATTAAATTTATATTTTTTGTATGACAGCTTGTCTCTGTTTTAAACTTAAACAAGCTAAGGTATTCACTAGTGTTTTAAGTTTGTGATGCCTTTCTGACAAGTCTGCTTTAGTTAACAGAGACTTTGTGGCAGTAGTTATTAGTTTGTCTTTTGTTCCATTGTGTGTTGCAATCATTTACCATTTGTTTGTAAATACATTTTGATACATTGATTTTTTAAACACCAGAGCATTCGTCCTTCATTGTTGCCCCCAGGCCCACTAGACAGCCTGGGTCGTAACATTGTTTTATCATATTCCAGTGCTGAATTATCAATCAAGTCCGTCCCTGATTGTAACAATGTTTTACTCACTTCAAAAACCCACCTAAAACTGTTTAGTTTTTAATATTAAAGACTTCAAGTGATTAGTTTTACTCACTAGTGCTCATGAAGGTTGCGTATGAAGCGCAGTAGGCCCAGGATATTCTTGTTGTAGGGTTTTCTTTGGCTTTCAACGTTCAGGACCAGTTCTGGTGGAAACTGCAACAACAAAAACAGAATGATCATGAAATGTTATTATGGATCACACCAAGGTGCACCAAGAAACCAAGTCCAACACAGCTTGTTTTATACGTACCAATCAGACAAAACCTAAAACGTACTCAGGCCTGGTTCATACAGCAGGACAAATGCCGATTTTTGACCTGATCCTCTTCCTCCTGGGATCCACTGACTACCTCTTTCTTGTTCACTTTCTCTTTCCCTTTCTTCACATTTTATATATGGATTCCATATGGGGCCCCAAGTATTTTTCTGTAGTTTCCATTTTCTCTCTTTTTCTTCCCCCAAGAAGACTATAGCGCCTTCTTAGGATCTAGAACCCCCCCAAGGCGCTTCACAACACAATCAGTCATCCACACATTCACACGCTGGTGGGGGTGAGCTACAATGTAGCCACAGCTGCCGTGGTGCGCACTGACAGAGGCGAGGCTGCCACCGATCCCTCCGACCATGCACCTCCAGCAGGCAAGGCGGGTTAAGTGTCTTGCCCAAGGACACAACAGTAACATATATTCCTATTGTTCATTAATCAAGTGTAGGATGAAAAAGGAAAAGAGGCAAAGGAAAGTTAAAACAAATGTGTGATTAATGTTTTAGGATAATCTCTTGGCACATTAAGAAGATAGTTCTTCAAGGTTCAGATAAGATTGTAACCTCTACTGACATCTTTGACCCAAACCACTCTTCAGAAGAGTGAGGATGAAGGACAGGAAGAGAGTGGTGTGCTTGTCACCACGGTGCCTGCAGAAGCAGTCACGGTTTAGTTGACACTGGCAGTCCCTTGTCACAGAGCAAAAATGCCTTCTTTTTCACTCATGAGTGACTCACAAGTATAACTTCTCATATCCTGTTGACGCGCTTCATATTTAGTGTATGTGTGCATAATGCGTGTTCACAAGTTTTTAAACAGTTCAGAGCCAGTGAGAACTGACCTTTCAAAAAAGTAAAAATATAATTTCTGTTGGTGTAAATTAATTAATGTGTTAATGTGAAGTTTCATTCACCTTTCTAACACATTCAATTTGGTTCTCTAAAAAATACAAAGGTTTTTCTGTTTCCATCACCTTGTCCTTCCACTGCTTGAAGGATCCACCACTTGCAGAATTTTCCATTGAAGTTATAAGTTTCTCGTCAGCTTTTCCATATTTTGCCACATCTGCTCGGTTGCCAACTTTTTTCAAATATTCAACTTTCCTAGAAGGGGAGAAGGAAATAGTTTAGATGCTTTATAAAACTCTTACTAAAACTAATAAAGAAATAACCTCAGTGCTACTAAAAAAGACAAATAATGGAATGTATGGCTATAAAATCTAGTTCAGATGACACAATATCAGACTTTACGATACACTTAGCTGCCCTGTACACATTCTACAGAAAGTCAAAGTGAACCTGTCTTACTTTTTATCACTCCAGAAGAAGGGGTGAGACAGGCATTGTTTCACTTTAGGTCTGTCCTCTGGTTCTGTTTTGATCATCCACTCAATGAGATGCGTTGCCACCACATCTTTAACCTGGTCCAAGCTGTACTTCCCTTCATAAATATTGGACTCACAATGAAAGGGTTTGTCGATGATGAATGGATGACCTCCTCCAGAGAGGATGTAATAAATCAGCATCCCCGCCACCTAAATAAAAAAGTATCACTTGTTTTTAAAACCAAATTAATTTTTCCATTGAGAATCTTTTCAATGAACCTGGTTAGTTCATTTACTCTTGCCTGTTATCACTGAAGAAACCAGAGCAAAACAGATTACCCATGGAGAAACTGACCCTAGTAAAGAGCAACATCTATCTAAGCCAGGCATCTCTACCTCCTTCCATTGCATTGCATTCCAGGGTAGCTGCGGCTACATTGTAGCTCATCATCACCAGTGTGTGAATGTGTGTGTGAATGGATGAATGATACACTGTAGTGTAAAGCACTTTGGAGTCCTCCTCTGACTCTGAAAGGTGCTACACAAGTGTGAATCATTTATCATTTATTAGAACCAGAATCAGCAAGTTAGGCCCACTACCCCACATACAATTGTGCTGTTAGTAGCTGGGGCGCTTTTTCCAGCATTCCAGGAGAGAAATTATATGAGTGTTTTGGGGGAAAATCATTGTTTAATTAGAGACAGCAGGTTAAAATTTTATTCAAATAATGTAGATTGAATGGTGATAAATGACCCACATTTGTAGGGGGGGTCTTTCTGTGTCAGAGGACTCCAAAGTGCTTTACACTACAGTGCATCATTCATCCATTCATACACACATTCACACACTGATGGTGATGATGAGCTACAATGTAGCCACAGCTGCCCTGGGGCTCACTGACAGAGGTGAGGATGCTGAACACAGGTGCCACCAGTCCCTCCGACCACCACCAGCAGGTTAAGCGGGTTAAGTGTCTTGCCCAAGGACACAACAGCAGAATTCTCCACTGGGAGCAGGGATTGATCCCACAACCCTCCAGTTACTGGACAACCCGCTCTACCTTGTCATACTGAGCTACTGATATATATGTATATGCATGCATAGTGATCAACAATAACAGTGGAGCCACTCATTACTGAGTTCATGTTTGGAAGTTTGATTTGTGTTTTGGGGGGGGTTACTTTTTTTTTGAGGTGTGGTCTTAAACTTTTGATCAGTTGTAAAACAGCCCAATTCAGTTTAAAGTGACAATGTGTAGTTTTTTTTTATCATTAATCTCTGGAAATATCCATCGGAATGTTGTTGAAAATGAATTAAATGAGGCCCAGTTGTAGAAAAATATTAGCGGCTTTGTAACATATAACCATAAACATCGGATATAAAATAAATGGGAGCGGGTCTTAGTTCCTGGGCGACGCCATATTAGATGCAATGTTTTCTTCTGCAGGAGTATACCGTACTTATCCTGACCGCTGAACTTCCCATGTAAGGTCCGCTCACCTGTTCACCACTCAGACATCAGTTCATTAATCCCTCGTCACAATCTCCGATCTTGCTAGATCATCCTCCAGTCAGCTAACTGGAACCAGTTAGTGTTTCTGATCCTTTCTTTGGTCCCACTGTAACACCGATTCTGTAGCAATACGTCTTGGGCACTCAGGTGGTACTAGAACAAACTCTGTGTCTTTACCCAGCGTTAGAACTTCCACGTTTGAGTTTGCAAATGTAAGTCCTCAATCAGATATTCTGCTTATTTCAGTGTCATTTTTAGGGATTTTTATTTATATAATTCCTGATACTGTAATTATGAGTTCAGAAATGCTAATAAAAACACACAATTATGATTCTGCAAAGTGGACAAAGGTTTCTTCCACATTTTTAAAAACAAACGCTATAGTTACTTTTCCTGGTAATTAGTTACTTTTATAATACTTTAACTCAGTTACTAATAATTACTTTTTGAAGTAGTAGTTAGTAACTATAACTAATTAATTTTCAAAGTACCTTGCCCACTGATGATAGTGTTGAATAGCTGTGTGTTTTATCTCACCCAAACGTGTCCTCATCTATTGTTTCAGTGGCTAATGCAGGAAATAGGGGTAGAAGACTATTTTCATGTTCAGCCTACATGTGAAACTCAGAGTGACTGATCATTTTTCAAAAATATGGTGTTTCTCAGTGAACTTGCTCTTTATACAGTGAAGGACCACAATCTAACGCTGACATATTTTGACATTAAAGTTCACTTGTAATCTTTTTAGAAGTGGTTTTAGACTTTTGGTTTATTATACTCATTATCCATGTCTTTAATCTAATTGTCTCCTTGTGTCCATGTACAGAGAGGTTGTCTACAGTTCTGTAGACCTTATTCAGAAATATATATGTCCAACTGTAGTCATAAAGCAGCTTGGAAAACATCTTTCTTAGCTTCTTCTAGCCTTTACATTTATCGTGCTTGTCAACAACCGTCCTTCATATCTCAGGAAAACAAACTCTTGTTTTCTTTGTTTACATCTGCACATGAATTAACAGGAGGCAGCATATGATAAAAAAATCTGAGGCGTATTTCTACTCAGGACATTATCCAATTTGTTTATATAGAGAAGGTGGGGCTTAAAACTTATACTGGAACCAGCTATTAGAGGATGGTTGTTGGTTCAAGCTCGATTTTCTAGGTTTCAGTAGAATTTCTTGTAAATACAAATATGGTCAATGGTCTGGGATAGTTAAGTACAGAGTAAAAGGATGTTGGGTCACAGTGGAAATCTGCCTCAAAAGAACAACTCAGCGTAGCAGGAGCAACTTACTTGTACATCAGTCTTTGACTTATATCGTACATCAGGTTTGTCCTCCAAGGTCTCTCTGGCCATCCAGCACTTTGTTCCAGCGCTGGCTGTTCGTAGGGTTGTCTGACCTTTGAGCAAGCGTCTACTGATGCCAAAATCAGCTAACCGTGCCTTCCCCTGGACATCTGCAAAAATGAATAATGTAAATTATTGTACTGTATTATTTCTGATGGTTAAGATAAACATTTTGCTTATGTACACCTATCTATATAGCAAGTTAATAAGGTCATAGCGGAGTAAGACCATGAATAAATACAGGGAATAACACCTTACAGTTAGAAATTAAATGAGATAAAAGCCAGGTATACCAAAAGCTAGAAAACAATTATAATACCATTAATAATTATTATTTTAATTTGACCAAATCTAAAGAAAAGAATAAAACTGGTGACATGATGTTTAACAAGAAAAACTATTCAGTAAAGGACATGTTGAGCAGATCTTACCTATTAAAACATTCTGTGGTTTGAGATCTCTGTGGAGGATCTGAGGATCGTGACAGTGAAGGACTTTTAAACTATCAAGAAACTGGCTGATAAGTTCCTTTCTTTTCTTCTCATCACTAACGTCCTTGATGTATTCTTCCAGGGTGTATTCACAAAGCTGAAGAAAAAGGTATCCAAAGTTTTCATCCTCTCCAGCATCAATGTATCGCACGATGGAAGGGTGATTAAGATCCAAGAGTTGCAGGATTGCCGTCTCATTCTTCAGGACTTGATAGTTGCTTTTAGACATTCTTTTAATTGCAACTTCTATGCCGTCATCCCTCAGTCCCAGGAAGACTTCAGTACCATCACTTCCTTTTGCTATGCGGAACTTCTCATCATTCGCGTAAAAAACGCTCCTGATTTTTCTCACTTCACTTTCGTTGTTGTCAACAAGATTTTTGAGCATTTCAAGTTTTTCTCTCCACCTCCTGCTCTTTGGCTTCCATCCTTCTGTTAACGACAATCTGGTGAGCCTGTCAGAAACTGTTGTTGGATCATCTGCAGCTGTGTCAGATTCATCATGTGGGTCTTCTTGCTTCTCTGTATTTTTTTTCTTCTTCTTCTTCTTCTTCTTCTTCTTTTTTTTGGATTTAGGTAAGGCTGTGTTGCCCTCTGATTCAGAGCCAGGATTGGTTAAATAAGCATCCAGATGTCTGAGTCCTTCTTTCAGCCTGTCATCAGTCTTCATGTCTGCACTTGTCATTATGCCTTTGGGCACTGAAGTTATCCCTAATGATGGTAAAATCTTAGCTGGGACCAAGTTAGCAAATACACCATATGTGTAAAGTCTGATATCAGAGGAGTGCTGCTCTTTCACAAAAGGAGAAACTTTTCTGCACAATGTTTCCTTAAAGCTGGAATCCCAGCTGTTGCTGCCTTTTGTTTTCTGTGTAATCACAAAAAGAGTTTGCAGAATAAACTCCAGAGTATCTACTAAGTGAAGTCGTTCCAATAGTTGGGAAGTTGTATCCATTGCTAGTTCATTTGATATGTCCTCCATTGTGTTGAAAACAGCAATTAAAGTAATAATTGCTCTTTGCACGTGAGGGTCTGGGATGTTTGGAAAGCGATTGACTGCATCTGTTAGGTAAATGTTTAAATTATTGCTCTCCTTGAGCCATTCAATACTCCTCCGTTTATATTCTTCTGCACCTCGCCCAGTGACGTTGAACAACATTTCAATCATAGTTAAATGACTGTAAGGATCTTCCAGTAACATTTGATCACTGAATGTTTTAAAAGCTGTCTCACATCCCTGCTCTGCAACAGTAATTTCTATTTCCATAAAAGGACAGACTTTGGAGCAAATTTCATTCCCTTTGGATGCCAGTTCTCTAATCATCTGAGATATCTTTTTAATGTGTTTCAATCTGTCTGCAATATTTATTGGTAATAATGTAATCTGTGCTTTGGCAGAAATAAGGAGTTTCATGACATCCTCCCTGTCATGGAAGACAGCAGAATGAAGAGGTGTGAAGGTTTGCATTGTTCCAAAGTTTGCTCCATTTGGGTCTGCTTTTGCTTCAAGCAGCTTCTCCACAAAAACATATGGTGCTCCTGACATTGAGACATAATGTAAAGGTGTCCAGCCACCTTGGGAAAAAAGATTTGGGTCTGCACCACGACGCAAAAGATCAGTAAAAACATTAGTGTTGTGATAGACAACAGCAGCAATCAGCGGGGTTACGAAATCATTCAGTTTAATGTCAGGATAAAGCCCATTAATATTGTTTCCCCTCAGTAACTTCTTGAGCTTCTTTAGGTTGTTGTCCTCTATACTCTTTATCACAGGATGCGTTTCTGTTACTTGGGTAACAGTCACTTGTGTCACCTGTCTGACGATATCCATGTCTCTGCTCCAGATGGCCTGTGAAGAGACGGACAACAAACTTGTCACTGAACATAAACCATGTAATAGGAAATTAAGAATCAATTGGCGGGTTGTATGATCGATCTCGGCTCCCTGCAGAGAATTCTGCTGTTATGTCCTTCGGCAAAACACCAAACCCATCTTGCTTGCTGGTAGTGGTCAGAGGGACTGGTGGCGTTAGTGCATGGCAGCCTCATTCCTCTCCTCAGACTTCATCAGTGTCTACAGAAGCGGTTCATCACTAAATGAAACAAATCAGCTGTGTTCATGATCTAAAACATGCACGAAACATGCTGGAAACAGACTGCAGCACCAGGCATGTCAGCTCCATTTTTTCTAAGTCCAGAGCTACCAGACCGCCACTCTGAAATTGCAAGTGCGGTATTCAGGCCACAGAAGGTGGTGGGGGTCTGAGTGACATTTCATTAACCCAGTGAAGGGTCATTTTAGCACATACTGCCTCAAGAACATGATTCAAACATTTGAAAAGGTTGCACAGTATTGCATTAATATTTTGACATTTTAGTGTATCTTATGGCGCTTACACATTAGCACTGGGTCGGTACAGCCGGTCCTGAGTAAGTTGCTTTCACATCCGGGTTGCCCGGGAATTTCCGGCGCTGAACCAGACGCGTTTTCAGCCACCTTCCCAAGGCGGTCTGCCTCGGGCCGAAACTGGGCCAACACACCCACTGCCAACTCATTGGTCGACTCAAATTCACGCCTACCTTTAGGGGGAACCTCCGATTAGCGGATAGAATCAGCCAGCGGGGGCTTCCTGCATGAGCGCCTCATTATCATTCTGGATGCTGAGGAGTTAACGAGCCTCTGACTTAAGCTGTTTTCTCTGTTTCTGTCTGCTGTGAGGAACACACACACACACACGCACGCACACACACACGCACGCACACGCACGCACGCACGCATACACGCACACACACACACACACACACACACACACACAGCAAAGCAGGGCAGAGAGTGTCCAAAGTACAAGACTGCTCAGAACGCCTTTAAGGAAGACAATGCAGCTTCTCCGTGCTCCTTTGACCCACCCACATGCTTGGAGATGTGCTTATGACATCACTGATATTTTTGCACCAATTTTTTACGCCGATTTTGGAGACCTTCCATGAGCGCAACCTCCGGCGGCGCTGGTTTCATACTGCCATTAGGGATGCGGACATCCCTAATGGCAGTATAGGCAGTTTAGGCAAAAACCCTTTCACTAAAAAGTCTCAAGCAGTGGCGGCTCGTCCATAGGGGGCGCTAGGGCGCCGCCCCACCAGTCTCACAGGAAGAGGAAGAAGAAGAGAGGAATCACAAAATGTATTTAAAAAACATAAAATTTAAACTAAACGGTCTATACACCTTATGGACTGTAAGTGCTGTGTGTAATCTGTGTTTAATTGTAGTTTAATAAAGTTAATACTTTTAACACGGCCGAAACGTCGACGTACTTCCTGTCACGTGTCCTCTCGCGGGCGCAGCAATCTTTACCGTTGACTTAATACAGGCTAACTGGTGCATGCGCGCCAGATCCCCAACGACAAGCAATAAGAGAGGTTTTGGGCGCATATGTGTTGCGATCACAAGCAAACGGGGGGAGTCTGCTCAGATCAGGAAGAGGATGCTGATTGGTCAGCTCAACCAGCCCAGACAGAAAGGGAAATTTCTCCACAGGCTAGCTCACCGTCTTTTGTTGTTGTGGAGCTGCTGCTAACGTTGACTATGGAGAAAACTAGTAGTTTCATCTTTTTATCCTTGGATTCTACGAACCAAGTGGATTTTTTTACTATAAGATGGATTATTTTGACCAGCAAGGTAAGACAGAATTTAGCTTTTGACTTCATGAAAATAGCTTTGTGTTGCTTTTCATTCAGTAGTCATTGGGTGGTGTTGAGGTAGAAAATGTGGATTCTATCATTTAAAGAGCATCTTCCTGTTTAGTGTGTGTGAGGTTTGTATATATTGGTGAATATGAAGCATGTTTTTGGAACAACTTTGTAGCTAAGTGCTCCTGGACCGGTCCGTAGATTTCAAGTTGTGTGACGCATAAGAATGGTAATTTGGCGTTCCCTAGTGGTCATATGTGGTTAGCGCATCTGAAAAACTGACTGCAAATGAAGAAAATAACGATTGTTTATATAGCTCCTCTCAAGATAAAAACCATTCACAAGAACTAACATAAAAAAAATAAAATAAAAAAAATGCGCCCCACCCCAAAAAAAATTCACCAGCCGCCACTGGTCTCAAGACACCAGTAGTTAAATTTTCAAAGATTTACTTCAAAGGACGTTTGTCTGAATCATCGACATATAAATCTAATGGACATAGCCCGCCCATTTGGTCTTTAATATACAAAATGAATCAAAATGGGAGGTTTCAACCGCCTCCATTTTGGCCGTGACACACGCCTCTTCACGCCCAGACAATCCATAAATGGGAAAAGAGGTGGAGCTGAAGGTGGGGCAGTGAGGGCTGGCGATAACAAAACCAATGTAGCAAGCTAAACTGAGCTAACACACGAAGCTAAGATGGAGAACCGAGACAGCGAACCACGCAGCTGTCTGGCTTCCGTGCGAGGCAGCAGCGTTGGTCGTCTGTGGAGCTGTAATATGGACTGTAAAAATACAAGCAGAGCCTCAGGTCACTGCGATCGGAACCGTGCGCGCTGGCTGCTTACATGATGTCACGCTCCGCTCCGGGGGAGTTCAACGGGACCGTAGCTGCATGACAACTGGAAGCTAGTGGAGTTTTTCGGGCGCTTTTAGCAAGAGAAACACGGTTGAGTGACTCCAAAGTGTAACGAGATCAGCTCAAACAGCTCAATTATTTCTGTAGTCTCCCTCAGAGAGTTCCACAGGCTACAACCTCAGCCTCAGACGTTAGTCAAGCAGCCGCACGTCCCAGCTCCCTCGGGAGAAGGGAGTGTGCGGCTGCTTGTGTGTAGAGGGCGCCTCCACAAGGATTAAGTGGCACATTCGCGGATCTCTGATCGCAGGCCGCTGCTGGTAAAAGGAGCGGCAAGTTGCCCAAACTCGGCAAACCTCCATTCTGCGGCGATGACTTCGTGGATCTTTGTCCCGAAGCCTCAGCTAGCCTCGGTTAGCTTACTTAGCTCGAGTTACGGTACCCAGCCAGCCCCATGAACACGTTATATTTCAACCCATCTTTGACCAAGCAGTGTTATGTTAAACACAAAGCATCTTCCCCCATTCAACCAGCGAAATAAAGTACAGAAATATAATTTTACTTACTGATAAAAATGAAGCAGAGACTTCTTGTATGGACTCTTGGTGCAAATAATTCCACAGCTTTCCCTCTTTGTCCAAATAATTCCATGATTAACATCCAAACACGAATACGCAGAAAACACAACTAAAGTTCAGAGAGTCGAAATGGCCGAACATCTATTAACGTGAGGCTGAGGCCTTCCTTGGAGCTAGCTGCTTATGCTAGCTCTGAAGCTAGTTCTGATGCTTGCTCTGACGCTCATGCTTCCTGTCAATCAAATCTAATTATTCATAATTTGAAGCATTTTATTACACCTAAACGAAAGTGTTACAAAAAAATCCACCCCCTCAGAGTTGTCAGGACTATTAACTAGATCTATTAAACACAAAATGACAAATTGAACCAGGCTGCAAAGACCTTTTTTTCAGCTGTGAAGTTGGCATTTTTAACATGGGACTCAATGGGGATTTGCTCACTTCTGGACCCACCACCAGTGGATGAGGGGAGAACTGCAATTTTTGCCACTTCCGTGTTTGCCTCATTTCTGGGCCAGACTGGTTCCCCCTTGATCTGAATACAGAATGTACGGCTGCACACAGAGATGGGTGATTTCAGTCATAGCAATTCTTTTTTATTATCCCCCCAGTGATAAGAGTTTTTTGATCAGCCATGTCCAGTGATAAGAGTGTCTTTTAATCAGCTTGGTGCTGTCTTCTCTCTTCTCCAGGGAGACCAAGGAGTGGTCGAAACTTCCTTATCAAAATAACAGGATGTTCCGTAACCTTTGGACACTTAGCTATCAACTCAACACTGAATGATCAGAAGTACTCACATAACTCTTTCATAAGCATATTTCATAAGTATAAATATAAAGTTCATTAATCATAAATTATTAGGTTCATAAAGTATACAAAATGGAAAATGATTAAACCTCTTGTATACATTTTTTCTAACACCATCCAATACAGATAGTCTGACTGCGACCCATAGAGAGAACTCAGTTGTGGGGCAGAATCTACAGTTGTCTTTTGTAGCGACATCCCTTTATGGTTTTTCTCCTAAATGAACTGTGTTACACTTTTCAGTTACAGGTCATGTCAACACGTCGGGCCACTCTGATATTGTGTCCAGAGACATGTAATCTTAGTTTGGTCTAAATGTCTCCACTCCTCCAGCAGCTATCACCAAGACATCACAACTAAAGGATCCTGATGCAAGACCTTTCTTTCTTGAATAAAGTTCATCTTTCCCTGCCTCGTGAAAGACTTGATAAGTATAACATAAATGTATAATCATACTTTTTGAATGACAATATGTGAAATCTAGTGTCATATAATAATAATGAATGATGGAGTTAAAAATGAATTAAAATGAGTTAAAATGAATATTTGTTCCTGTAAGGATGTATTTCATATCTTTAATTACACAAATTAGGATTCATTGAAGTAATGCCAATCTGTCAGTAGGTATACATTCACAAGTAATAATAGTATTGTGTTTGAACATTTAGTTTGCACTCACATTAAGGTTTAATAAGATTTACACCACATTAAGCATGAGTCACCTTTAAGTGTTGATGAAACAAAATGATGTCTGAGGCATCTTGGTAACGCCTACTCTAATGTGTCAAAATTTGATTCGCCCAAATTAATAAACATTAGAAATGATAAAAACGCTGTGCCGGCCGGAACAGATCAGTTCCTGCTCAAGTCACTGACAAGTCTTGACGAGGTCCACTCCTCTCAAAGGGGTGAACCTAAAACAACTCTAGCTATGCTTCCTGGATTCGGCCAGCCGGAAAGCAAAGCTTAATAAAGGAACCATCCTCTCTTTTTGACCCGAGGTCAACTATTTTTGCAAACTGCTTCTAAAGCAAATTTCACCAGATGCCGCAGTCACCCGGAAGTCACCCAGACCATCGATTTGTATCAGGGCCCTGCTACTGGCTCCATACCTCAGAGGTCAACATCACACCCGTCAGCACCGACCTCTAGCTGACCCTTGGATCATCGGGACCTTCCACACAGGTGTCGTAGCCCTGCACGCTGGTGTCAATTGGTCTTTATTAATTTGATAACTTATTAAACCATCCAGATTGTTTTAACCCAGACATCATAGGATCTAAGACACTTAATAGGATTATGCAACATAACATCTAGTTTACATTACATCACCTCATTAATTGTCTCAGTATCTTGCTTTAACCATCATTCATCGTGATTTGTCCTGTGTCATTATTGATTAAGAAATAAAGTATTAAATTTAGTTTTATAACTATTTTCTTGACTCTGTCTGAATTATTCTGAAGTGTGCGGTTTACTTACGGTAAAAGAACCTAGAGTAATGTTAAATTAACATTCAAAGATCATTAAGATTAATAATTCATATTTATATGGAATATTACATCTCAGTGATCCTTTTATAAATATGTGGCTATAGGACATAAGGACATAAGTACCTCTATCTGCTCTTGACTCAAAGAAAAGCCCACGTCTAAATAGTCCAAAGTTGATGCTAGGTTTCTGATGGGGACCAGAAGAAGGGATCATATCACTCCCATACCAGCTCAGTGGTCTAGTGCAGTGTTCCCCAACCCTGGTCCTCAAGGCCCACTGTCCTGCATGTTTTCCATGTCTCTGCTTCAACACACCTGATCTGCATTGCCTCCTCAGGAGGACTTAAAGTGCCGCAGATGCCTTCATTTAAGTCAGGTGTGTGGCAGCAGGGAAACACTATTGTTTGAAACTGCAACATGGAAAACGTGCAGGACAGTGGGCCCTGAGGACCAGGGTTGGGGAACACTGGCCTAGTGGTATGAATGTCCGCCCTGGGATCGGGGTTCAAATCCCGGTCGGGTCATACCAAAGACTTTGGAAAAATGGGACCTAATGCCTCCTCGCTTGACACCCAGCATTAAGGGGTTAGATTGGGTGGATAAACCACCAAATAGTTCCTGAGCGCAGCTGTATCTGCAGTTCACCACTCCCCCAGGGGATGGGTCAAACGCAAACAAATTTCACACACAACAGTGTGTGTGACAACTAAAACTGAAATTCTCTTGGTTGGTACCAAGTCCAAACTCGCCAAAATTGACAGTTTCTCTCTAACTATTGACAACACCACAGTCTCCCCTTCCCCTCAGGTTAAGAGTCTGGGTGTCATCCTCGATAGCTCTCTCTCGTTTCAGGCTCATATCAATAACATAACCCGGTCTGCATACTTTCACCTAAGAAACATAAATCGTCTCCGCCCTTCCCTTACCTCTAATGCTACAGCCGTCCTAGTCAATAGCCTTGTCACTTCCCGTCTCAATTACTGCAACTCACTTCTGTATGGTCTCCCTAGCAAACTCACTCACAAACTCCAAGTTGTTCAGAATTCAGCTGCACGTATCATTAGTAGAACTGACACCTTCCACCACATCACCCCGGTCCTTCAACAGCTCCACTGGCTTCCTATTAAATTCAGATCCATCTTCAAAATTCTATTGCTTACATTCAAAGCTATACATACCATATCCCCACCATATATTACCAGCCTCATCACCATTGCTACCCCCTGCCGCCTACTCAGATCTTCCTCCTCCATCCATCTGGTAACTCCTTCATTCCGCCTCAGCACTATGGGGAGCAGAGCTTTCAGCTGCTCTGCTCCTCGTCTCTGGAACTCCTTGCCCCCCGACATCAGGAACATTGACAACTTTCACCTTTTTAAATCCAGACTCAAAACCCACCTGTTCTTAAAGGCTTATGACTTATGATTTTATTTGATTCTGGTTATTGTGTTTTTAGTTGTCTTAGTTGTTTCTTTCTGTAAAGTGACCTTGGGTGACCTGAAAGGCGCTTCAAATGTAATGTATTATTATTATTATTATTATAACTAGTGGGACTTTAACATACTGGCATCCTTGCATTGGCTGCACATTTGTTCTATTTGTAAGATTTTTCTTTTTAAGTCACTGTTGGGAACTGCCCCACTGTATCTGTCTAACCATCTAGCCCGGTATGTTCCATCACGGCCGCTTAGGTCTACTACAATGGATTTACTGGTTGTTCCAAATGTAAATCGGGTTACCAGAGGAGAGTGGGCTTTTTTATTTCTTGGACATAAATTATGGAACGATCTTCCGCTGGTGGTCAGGCAAGCCCCATCACTGGATGTTTTTAAGAGTAGATTAAAGACCTATTTCTATTATTTGGCTTTTCTAAAGGAGTTGGAGTTAGTCTGGTTTATTCTGTGCATTTTATTTTCTCTTGCTGCTGTCTGGATATGAGACGATTTTTATGAAGATCATTATGTTTCAAAACGCACAAACTTGTAGATCTGTTGTGTTTGTACAACATGGTGTGAGCTTGAAAATTGTGTGCCTGTGTGTGTGCAGTAGCATGTGAGAAGCTGCACACCAACATGTGAAAAGTTGTAAAGATAAATATGTACTTGTAAGAAAAACTCACATGCATGTGAAATAAAATGAAGTTGTGTGTAACATTTGCAGCTACAACTCTATGAACACAAGTCTACAGATCTGTTTGGCTCTTTTTTACAAATGTACAACTCTCCTCTCACACGGGTGAATTTTGAAACTCTTTTTGTGCTTGTTTGTATAAAAATCCCAGTTGAACCTATCAGAGGCAAGAGCAGTGCGGGGGGAGGAGGGGGTGAGGTGGGGAACAGCTAAAGCTTCTGTTGAGGGTTCATTCATTTCAATTATTGAATTTCAGTCTTGAATTCTGAAAGACAAAGGTGTTCCCCGAGACTTAAACACGGGTCACACTAGCCCCATCTTCACCCTTCTTCCCCATACCCTGCACTGAAAGAGGTTGACTCAAGCGGAACAGGCGCGCTGTCTTACTGGGCCTATACAGGCCATCTGCCGACCACCCAAACTTCCCCAAAAGTCAACATAAGCCATCAAAAACCCGCCAAACATACCGCCGTCCCTATAAAATGCAGCTCAAGGTTAGCGATCATGAGTTACAGGCACGTCTAGCTGATCTCCTTCCTCACACCCACCCCTAAACATATCTTTTACCGGCACAGACATCAATATATGATGTCTGGTTAGCAGTAGCTTGTTCAAGCAGCAGCCTGCTTCGGACTCTGATTAGATCTTCTCATCTAGTCTTGCCTGTTCCATTTTCTGATTGGTTCTTTTTTCATGTCCTTTTTTCTGGTCTCCCATCTGTTCCGTTTTCTGATTGGATTTTTGTTTCGGTCAGGTTTTGTTGTCATTTTTATTCATCAATGAAAATGTTCATCAATATTCGTCATAATTTAGTCTTTAATGGCGTGTATTTTTTTGTTTCATTTTAGTCCGCAAAAATGCATTCATCACAAAAAAAAGTGAAATTATTTGTTCAACTAAATTAACTCATTCACTGCCATTGACAACTTTAGTCATCAATTGCTTTTTTTACAGGGTAGGTGTCGGAACGAGCCCCTGCACCGTGAGAATAAACATCACGTGTCTAAAGCTGATCTTCATCCGTGTATGTCACACATCATGTGATCAGGAAGCAGAAAATCAATGAATTAGGAGATCGTTTTGGGACGCTGCTGTGAAAAAAAGCAATGCACCAATCGGAAATGCTTCTGTAGCTCACGCTTCGACAACAGATTGTGAAAGAACGGATAACGCTAGAAATACGGTGATTCTTCCTGATGTAAGAAGTGAGTCTACTCTTTCTTTTGGTAGTTTTGGTGTTTACATGATCATAGAGCACAATGTTCTGTGACTCTTCAAAAAACAGTAAAAATGCTCAAAAACGCTGGCAGTCAGGGGCTTTCTGATCAGAAAACGGATGGCAGTTAATGAGTTAACACTGATCCGAGTCCGGATTGGGAGATCCGATCCCGATTGAGTCTTAAACCAAGTGATTGGGACCAATTTACGATCAATTGATTGGATCTGCACATCCCTAACATGACCACATCATCTGCAAATGCAGAGACCTGATGCTTAGGCCACCAAAATGGATCTCCTCACCACCTTGACTGCACCTAGAAATCCTGTCCATAAAAGTCATGAACAGAATCAGTGACAAAGGCCAGCCTTGGCAGAGTCCAACTCTCACCAGAAATGAGCCCGACTTGCTAACAGCAATGTAGACCAAGCTCTGGCATCAGTCATACAGGGACCTAACAGCCCATATCAAGGAGCCCAGAACCCCACAGGGCCCCCTGAGTAACGCTGTCGAATGCCTTCTCCAAATCCACAAAACACATGTAGATTGGTTGGGCGAAATCTCACGCACCATCCAGGACCCCCCTGAGGATATAGAGCTGGTCTAGTGTTCCATGGCCAGGACAAAAACCACATTGCTCTTCCTGAATCCAAGGTTCAACAATCCGATGAACATTCTTCTCCAGAACCCCTGAATAGAACTTACCAGGGAGGCTCAAGAGTGGGAGCCCCCTGTAGATGGAACACACCCTGCGGTCACCCTTTTTAAATAGGGGAACCACCACCCCAGTCTGCCAATCCAGTTGAACTACCCCCGATGTCCAGGCAATATTGCAGAGCTGCGTCAACCAACACAGCATCACAACATCCAGAGTTTTAAGGAACTTTGAGCATTTCTCATCCACCTCTGGGGCCTTGCTACTGACGAGTTTTTGAACTACCTCAGTGATCTCAGCTCCAGAGATTGGAGAGCCCAACCCAAAGTCCCCAGACTCCGCCTCTTCACTGAAAGAAATGCTAGTGGGATTGAGGATGTCTTTGAAGTACTCCACCCACTGATCCATAACATCCCAAATTGAGGTCAGCAGCATACCCTCCCCATTGTAAACAGTGTTGGTAGTGCACTACTTTCTCCTTCTGAAACGCCGGATGATGGACCAGAATCTCCTTGTAGTTGTACGGTGCTGCATGGTGTCACTGAACTCCTCAAACATCTGGTTTTTGCCTCTGCAACTACCCAAGCCACATCCCACTTGGACTGCCAGAAATTATCCGCTGCCTCTGGAGTCCCACAGGCCAAAACGGCACGATAGGACATTTTCTTCAGCTTGACAGCATCACTAACTGCCGGTGTCCACCAGCAGGTTCGAGGGTTGCCACCATGACAGGCACCAACGACCCTGCGGCCACAGCTCTGGCCAGTCACCTTGACAATGGAGGCACGGAACATGGCCAACTCGGACTCAGTGTTTTCCGTCTCTCCTGGAACATTTTGGAAGTTCTGTCAGAGGTGGAAATTGAATCTCCTTCTGACAGGAGACTCTGCCAGACTTTCCCAGCAGACCCTCACAGTATCTTCAGGCCTGCCAGGTCTGACCAGCATCCTCCCCACAATCGAAGCCAACTCACTACCAGGTAGTGGTCAGTTGATAGCTCCACCCCTCTCTTCACCCAATTGTTCAAGACATGTGGCCACAAATCAGATGAGACGACAACAACATCAATATTCGAACTGCGACGTAAGGTATCCTGGTGCCAAGAGCACATATGGACACCTTTTTGCCTGAACATGGTGTTTCTTATGGACAATCCATGATGAGCACAGAAGTCCAACAGGTGGTAGAAAGTCACCTTTTGAGGAAGCTGGTTCTGGAGCCACAGCTGCATCGAGGTGAGTCCAACTATATCTAGCCGGAACCTCTCAACCCCACACACCAACTCCGGCTCTTTCCTTAACAGAGAGGTGACAGTCCACGTAACAAAATCTAGCTTTTGTAGCTGAGGATCAGACCACCAAGATCCCTGCCTTCAGGTAACACCCAACACACAATGCACCCAACCCCGTTGGCCCCTCCCACGAGTGGTGAGCCCATGGAAAGGGGGACCCACGTCTGCTATACCTGGCCGGGCTTCATGGGTGAAAGCTCAGCCACCAGGCATTCACCAACATGCTCCACCTCCAGCCTGGCTCCAGAGGGGGGCCCCAGAGACCCACGTCTGGGCGAGGGAACACTGTTTCCATTTGAGGTAATCTTCATAAGGGGTCTTTGAGCTGAGCGTTGTCTGATCCCTCACCTAGGACCTGTCTGCCATGGGTGACCCAGTTATTCCACACATCAATTTCCTTTTACTGATGTACATTTTTTAAACAGGCCATTCTCTCTTAATTTCAATTCACTTTCTATATGCAGGAAGTAGTCTGTGATCTTTATAGATTGTCGATACAGTTACTATATCATAAAATCTTAAAGCTTACTCTTTGATAAATATTTCATTAGCTGGATTATTATAGTATGAATAGTATGACTATTTAATGATTCTTATTATGTTATAAAGTTATCCCTGGTCTTCACATAATATTTCTTCTAAGGAAATATTAAGCAACAGTATAACAAGGTGATTTATTTTTCTTTAAAAATTGTTTCAGTTTATTTAAAACCCCTATTGTTTTTGACATTTTAACTTTTACATTGTCAATATGAGCCTCCCAATGTAATTTGTAAACAAGTATATCTCCCAAAAACTTGATTTCATTCACTAATTATATTATTATATGTATTTATTACTAAATATAAAAAACTGCTTTGCTATAGTTAAGTGATAATTGATCCGTCCAACAAGTCCTTAAATCTTTTCATTCTTGTTGCACATTTGTTTTTCTGTCTATTTTTGAATGAGAATCCTGGCTGTCAGATTCTGATGTGAATACACTAAGAAAAGTGTACCCTTTTATTTTCAAATTCAAAATCTTCAAAAGCATTATATAAAGCATATGTAATGACACTTTAATATTTTAGAATGTGAACAAGTCAGAAGTCAGCTTTTACTCTGAAAGTAAGACTGTAGGACTACACTAACAAAACCCAAACATGGATAATATGACCGCTATTTGAGGAATGAATAAATTTTACTCGTTCACACAGTTGTGCGAACAGTAATACATTTAGTAATATTGTTAATATTTAAGGGCTTGAAAAGGAATGCCTTACCTCTCCCTCTCTTGTTGAACTTCCTCATGAAGGCGCATGGGCGAAAACTAGCTTGTGATCATAAACATATTCATGTCTATGCTTGCAACAACTAAGGTGCGGTGCAAGAAATTGTTCAATGCCCTACCCTCCTAGTCAGGTTTGACCTGTTCAGTAAAAAAATAAAAAGAAGGAAAACAACCTTCCATTACATTGGGAGAGGAGGGTAGAGTAGCACAAGACTGCACTCAAGTAATAGTAGCATTACTTTAATATATTTTAAAAAAGAAATAAAAAGATATTTATTAAAAGGACTCAAATAAGAGTAAAAAAGTAGGCTATTTGGTAGAAAGGCTCCTCAGTAACTGATCCTAACAGTTGATTTTTTTTAGTCTAGATAAAAATATATTTTATTACACAAAGTAATGTGATTTAAAATCAAAAAGTGAAAATGAGGTAAAAATAAAATAATACATTATAAAACAACAAATGAAGGCAGAATAAACACAAATGGATCTTGTTCACAACAAAGCTTTAGGAACCAATCCTTCCAATAGGTCATG
The DNA here is from genome assembly GCA_006937985.1 of Aphyosemion australe. NCBI lineage: Eukaryota > Metazoa > Chordata > Actinopteri > Cyprinodontiformes > Nothobranchiidae > Aphyosemion > Aphyosemion australe. The sequence continues at coordinate 34,980 of SSNS01001043.1, forward strand.
TTAGAACAGTCCGAGGTTCTAATGATTATTTACCGTAGATTCACTCGACCTGCAGGAGGTCCAACAGATTACAATCGAACTGTAAATGTGTCTGTGACTGCTGCATCTCTGGTTAAAATCTGCTAATATTCATTTAGTCAAGTAACTAATAGGGGTAGAGTAACTAGAGAGACTCTAGTAAGAGCAGAGATACTTACAACTCAAGTAAAAGTGAAAATTCCAACACAATAAAACAACTTCTTAAAGTATATGTTGTATTACTCAAGTCAATGTAACTAGTTACTTTTCACCACTTCACATACATCAAAGGTTCTGTAAGCATTTGACAAAAAAGAAATAAAACAATAGCTAAGCATCAGTCATTACATGGATTAAGTATTAAAAACAAAAATAAAAAAATGACTAAAACAACTTCATTATAAAACAACAAATAAAGGCAGAACAAACACATTTCCACATGGCTGTTGTTCACAACAAAACTTTAGAAACCAATCCTTCTGCCATCCTTAAAGACGACGTTGGCAGAGGAGTTAAGCACCCATCTAGTAACCAGAGCTTCATTTTTAGTCAATTTTAGTTAAGTCACATGATTGAGTTTTTCTGCCAATACCTTTCTTGAGCTTACACAGTTTCAGACAGGTTGGTGAATATTAATAAAGGAGCTTAGGCAGAGTGACATGGTTGCTTTATTGTTGGCTGGCAATGCAACAAGCCATCTCAGCATGTCAGAACAGTCTCCTCTCCTTTATTTCATGTTTAGGAGTGACATGAGATATTAAAATTAAGATGAGAACGTTAAAGGAGCTATTTTAAACCTTTGAGAGCAAACGTAGGCACAATGTGTGATCAAATATTACCGTTGGCCCAATTGAGATGTCATTTATCTTAAATATGAGTTATTTTCACCAGCCTGAATCTGTACCCAGAAATGAAACGGTCTGTTTCAGTTAAGCCACGCCCACACCTGCTCTGACAAAATGCACCTACACCAGCGTCTTAGATGAGTCAATTGCTGTATTGGTAAAGCATCTGCCTTTCATCTTGTTTTACCATATTTTGATGCCGGTTTGACTCCCGGTGTCGGCAGTCATTTATTCAGCCAGCTGAAGCAGATTTCATGTTTTTATATTTTAGTTTTATTGATTCTTTTCTGCAAAATATTTTGTGTCTCTAAAGATCTTTGAATTTGGTCATTTCCACGCAGCATTTTAGTTGATTTACTCTGCTCACCTCACATGGACTCACACTGGCTAAATAAACAAAACAAAAAGATTAGTCCTTATAGTTTAAACAGTTTACCAATAAAGGGTTGAAAACATAACACTGGCAAGTGTAGCTGAAGAAAAAAGTACTGCTGAGACCGGGAGTCAAACCGGTGCAAAACAGCATACCAGGTAGCCACCCTACTCTAGGGTACCAAGTCAGTTATCAAACAACGGTCACCTAACACACATGTCTTCTGCTAGTCATTACGTGTGTCTCTGTGGACAGGACTCATGGTTTTTACGGTGGTGTTTTGTCCCCAAAGCAGAAGTCATTTGTCAGAACATCCACTCTGGCAGCGGTGGAGGTTTGAAGCAGTCATCTGTGACATGAAGGTCACATTCTCAACTGCAGCATGAAATCAACCACTCTGTTCCCACAACTAGGAGAATGTGAGCGTTAGTGACCTACTTCCAGATCAGAGACTAGCTTCAGGGGGAGGAGCAGAGCCTGATGATGCACTTGGGCTACTTTCTCCTGGAATCAGGCCTGAAATTAAATTAGAAAAAATTGAAACTGAGGCAGGAAAATGCTAGCCTGGCAAGCCATCCTATATATGTGTATATATAGTCTGGCCACGAACCCATTGACGGCTCTCAGTCGTGAGGCGGGATCTACGGTTGTCTTTCAAAATGTCAGCACGCAATTGGATAGCGCTAGGACCAATCAGAGTGACGAACAACATGACGTAATCACGGCGACGGAAAAGCGGGAGGCTTTAATAGCGTCTAGCTTCAATGATTTCTGTCGTTTTTGTATGAAAAACACGCGAATATCAGGTGTACTGGGACATTGCACTACTTTGTTTGATAAAAATAAGAAGCCGCTAAGTATAGCCGACAGACTTACGCACGTTGGAGTCTAAATAATCCAGTGTTGATGACAAAGCCGTTTCAAACGAACGTGTTTTCCGAGTTGCCGCCATGTTGCTTGGGTTCGCGGCGTTCGCGGCCGCAGCGCTGACGTCATCGGCTACTCCCGCTCTGTGATTGGCCCATGATATAGAGCGCTGTGATTGGCCCAACCAAAACTATAGCGAGTTGTGATTGGATAGACACAGCAGTGGTTTGGGCTGCGAGGGTTCCAATGAAGCGTGCCTAGACCAAACTCTGCAAAGCAAGAATTGGTCTAGTTCACTAGGCTAGGAAAATGCATGATTTCAGCCAAAAAATGGTTTGGGGGTAATTCTCATGAGGAAATGAGAATTTCACATGGTAAAAAGCTCCAAAAAGTGGATTTTTCATGATATGGAACCTTTAAAACAACTACATTTTAAATGTAGTCTGATTCCTGCAAACTCTGAGTTAAACACCTTCACACCACCACCAGTTTGGTCTGAAACTGTTATTTACACACAACCTTGTGGCTGTTTGGAAGCACCAGTAGCAGCTGTAGCACTTCTGACAAGCTGTCATGATTTTAGCTCCTGGACTGTTTTCATGTTCTCTCTGCTCTACACCTAATCTAGGGTTAGCACCTTTCAGAGGTGAGAATAAGGGACACCCAATACGCCATCTCAGGGCCAAAGGGCTGATCAGAGATCAGTTAGTCACACATGAAGCTTCAGATGCTTTATTAGCAATCATCACTTTATGGTGAAACATTGCTGCATATAAAGAGTTACATGAGGCTACGGAAAGCCTTCATTACATGTATTCCTGTTTAACTATGAGACTGAGACAGATTGAAGTGATCAGAACAATAAATCCTAGCTGTTACTCAGGTTCATCACATTATTACTGGAGTTTCACACATGATGTTCATCTAACAGAGTTTCAGCGTAAATAGAAAAGCTAGAAGATTCAATCTGAATCTGGAGATAAAAGACAGAAAACATTTAACAGCTTTTCTGGTTTTAACATCAACTGATCATCAGTTCACAGAAAATGGAGGAAAAAAGTCTCAGTTGATTCCTGAAAAAGCTCCTATGGAGCTGCACTTATTGACTTATTTAGAGTTTAGATTTTTCTACATGTTGTTGTTCTAGTTTTACATTTAAATTATTGATCATTTCAAGTTTTTCCCACAGATAAAAACATAGAAGCAGCAGATGTTGCTCTAAAATCCAGAAAAATAAAAACATCAACTCTAAACATTCATCATCATGATCCAGTCAGAGTCTCTTTCTACACAAACTGCTGCTTCAGCCTCTGAGGATCATCAGGACTCAGCTCATCTTCTCTCCTGGTCAAAGATCACCATGACTTCCACCTGTAGAGAGAAGAAGAGAGGAGGTGACTTCCTGTTTCCAGACTCTCTCCATCAGCTGTCAGTCAGTGATGCAGCACATCCTCCATCAGCAGCAGCTTCCTTTCAGCTCTCATGTTAACGTGTTGGAGTGAAGCTCACACACCTGCAGAGACGTTTAGCATCAAGTGTGTTTCCTCTGCAGGTGTGACTCCAGTCCACAGTGGAAACAAACAGCTGAGAGTCCTGAAGGCTTCATTACTGCACAAACACTGTAGTGATGATTTACTGCTGTTACATGTCAGCTGCTGCTCCATTTAAACACACACACTCTCATCTGCTTCTGACACATCAGCTGACTCAAACATGGAGGCTGTCCCTGAACACATGTGGACCAGACAGACTAATGACAGAAGGACAGCTGGACAGATGTGCTGAGTGGACTTCAGCAGAGGTTCTGCTCTGTAGAAAGACCACATGGCTCCTAAATGGAAGCCTGCTTTCTGAAATCAGAGCCAGTGATTTACAGGCTGCAGTCAGACTGATCTCAGAGCTGTGACAAAGATCAAAGTGATCAGCTGTTTCCTGTTGAAATGAGACAACAAACAGTCTGAGATCAGATCTGATGGAGACACTTTGATGAATGAGGACCACTGTCTCTATACATGTTGAAGGCTGTCAGCTGGAATCCAGCTTGATCTCCTGGAGACATGAACACAACAACAACACTCATCTTCACATCAACACAACAAGCTTCTGGCTCTTCTGATTGGCTGATTGTTGTCCAATCATCAAGCCTGGCACCATTCTCCTCTCACNTGGGAGGAGTTCGGTGAGACCATGGAACAAGACTTCCGTACGGCTTCGAGGAGATTCTGGTCCACCATCCGGCGCCTCAGGAGGGGAAAGCAGTGCACTACCAACACTGTTTACAGTGGGGAGGGTGTGCTGCTGACCTCGACTCGGGACGTTGTGAATCGGTGGGCCGAGTACTTCGAAGACCTCCTCAATCCCACCGGCACGTCTTCCAGTGTGGAAGCAGAGTCTGGGGACTTTGGGTTGGGCTCTCCAATCTCTGGAGCAGAGGTCACTGAGGTGGTCAAAAAACTCCTCAGTGGAAAGGCTCCGGGGGTGGATGAGATCCGCCCGGATTTCCTTAAGGCTCTGGATGTTGTGGGGCTGTGTTGGTTGACGCGGCTCTGCAATATCGCGTGGACATCGGGGGCAGTTCCACTGGATTGGCAGACCGGGGTGGTGGTTCCCCTATTTAAAAAGGGGGACCGCAGGGTGTGTTCCAACTACAGGGGGATCACACTCCTGAGCCTCCCTGGTAAGGTCTATTCAGGGGTTCTGGAGAGGAGGGTCCATCGGATAGTCGAACCTCGGATTCAGGAGGAGCAATGTGGTTTTCGTCCTGGCCGTGGAACACTGGACCAGCTCTATACCCTTGGGGGGGTCCTGGAGGGTGCGTGGGAGTTCGCCCAACCAATCTACATGTGTTTTGTGGGGGGCCCTGTGGGGGGTACTCTGGGAGTATGGGGTACCAGGCCCCTTGATACGGGCTGTTAGGTCCCTGTACGACCAGTGTCAGAGCTTGGTCCGCATTGCCGGCAGTAAGTCGGGCTCGTTTCCGGTGAGAGTTGGACTCCGCCAAGGCTGCCCTTTGTCATCGATTCTGTTCATAACTTTTATGGACAGGATTTCTAGGTGCAGCCAAGGTGGTGAGGGGATCCGTTTTGGTGGCCTAAGGATCAGGTCTCTGCTTTTTGCAGATGATGTGGTCCTGTTGGCTTCGTCAGAACGTGATCTCCGGCTTTCGCTGGAGCAGTTCGCAGCCGGGTGTGAAGCAGCTGGGATGAGAATCAGCTCCTCTAAATCCGAGACCATGGTCTTGAGTCAGAAACGGGTAGAATGCCTTCTCCAGGTCAGGGACGAGGTCCTGCCCCAAGTGGAGGAGTTTAAGTATCTCGGGATCTTGTTCACGAGTGAGGGAAGGGTGGAGCGTGAGATCGACAGGTGGATTGGTGCTGCGTCTGCAGTGATGCGGGCGTTGTACCGGTCTGTCGTGGTGAAGAGAGAGCTGAGCCGAAAGGAATTCACGTCTAAAACCAAACTGGCTCGGATTTATCCGGTTAATCCATTTGTGATGAATGTAAATCTGACCCTGGATCCCTACTACATTTGTACTGGTCCTGCCCTGCTTCCACTAAATTTTGGGCATCTTATTTTCTAAACATCTCAGAAATTCTTAATCATCAAATCGCCCCGAACCCTCTGACTGCCGTCTTTGGCTTACCTCCTGATAATTATTTAGCAAAAGCAAAATGCGAAGCTCTGGCCTTTTCCTCTTTGGTGGCTCGCCAGGTTATCTTGGGACTTAGTTAGGAAAACTGGAAACTAACCGAGCTGATCTCCTTGAATCCATTTAAAACCAGACTGAGAGCCCTTGAGACAGATTCCCTGTGTTGTAACTGCCTTCTGTAATTCTGTACATAACATGTCTGTGTAACTGAAAAATGTTGGAACTGTAACTTTTGCTGCCTCTTGGCCAGGACTCCCTTGAAAATGAGGTTTTTAACCTCAGTGGGACCTTCCTGGTTAAATAAAGAATAAATCAATAAATAAATCTTGCTAAAATGGAGGGACTCCGCCCCTCCTTCCTCCTCACTCTGGGTCAGACATATGATGAATTTTTAGTTTTGGAGAAAATTGGTTTCAGCTCTCTGGGAGCGGTAAACAGATGTGACAAGGTCTGGCGGCCCTTCCTGAACTTCTTTAGGAAGCCCTCGATAGTCATTTCTGAGCAGCTTTTAAAAAATGTTTTGTTTTGTTTTTACTCATTTATTTTTTGTTAGTTACTTGATCAACAACTGTATCATTTATTTTTTTTCTATCCTTCTTTTGTCTTTTAATGAATTCTATGTATGTATACGTGCTGAGGGTGGGTGGAAGGGTTGATGAGAGGTGTTCCCGTTAAACTGCAACTGCTCTGTTCTCTAACGGCTATTGTTAAGTTTTGAGAGGGACAAACAAAACTATTGTTGAATAATTCTACCCTTTTGGTGTCACCACTGACTCTCAATAAAAAGACCTTTGAAAGAAAAAACAACACAGAAAAACCTCCAACAGCTGCAGTGAACTGACCTCAGAACCTTCAGTCTACAGTCTGGACTCTCCAGGAAACCACAGAGCTCCTTCACTCCAGAACCAGACAGGTTGTTCTGACTCAGGTCCAGTTCTGTCAGATGGGACGGGTTGGACTTCAGAGCTGAGACCAGAGAAGAACAGCTGATCTCTGACAACCAGCAGCTCCACAATCTGAATAAAGAATCAAAGCAGTGAGCTGAAGCCAACAGGATGCAGGTTAAAACAGAAACATGAACTAAATCAGGTAAATAAACTAAATTATTTTTACTGTCAGAAACACAAAAACATGAACTGATGTTTAATATTTTATTCAGTAAAACTTATTTAAACGTTCAAACAAGCAGAAACAGAAACATGTTTTTCTTCTGTTAGATAATCTGTGTAATCTCTGAGAAATGACCTGGGTCATGTCGCTCTGGTTTTCTATCAGATCTTGAGAGACAATCCGTCCGCTCTGAGTAGGCCAGAATTGTTTGTTGTTCTCCACCATCAGTTCAGGCACAAACACCTGATGATGATTTTCATGTCTTTCCATGTAGAATGCACGTGGGACACAGCCATGTTGCTCACATAGAAAACTGACCCAATGTGATCTCACTACTGGAGTCCAGGATGGAGTAGATAAGATGATGTCAGCAGAAACTCAAGCTACTTTGTGGCTGCAGTTCAAACAGTCCAGGGTGTGTTTTGGTACTCTGTACCATCTCCCTATTTATCTACATCAATCAAGTTACACTGAACTACTGCCTCTTAGTCATTATTGAAGTATTACTGTGGTAAAGTTGAAGTGAGCTCCAGACGACCCTCCCCTGGGAAGAAAAAACCAGGAGGAACAGGAGTCTTGCCCAAGCTGCAGCAGCGGTGGGACCAGACCCCAGATCCAGAAACACTGTTCTAAAAAAGTTGTGTTTAAACTTTTGGAAAAACTGAAAAGTTCTTATGAAAACAAAAGTTTAGATTAAAGTTTTGAAGTGAAATAAATAAATAAATGAATAAGTAAATAAATAAATAAATTCTGAAGCATCAGTGAATGATTTTAGTTTGTTAAACAGAAAAACCTCCAACAGCCGCAGTGAACTGACCTCAGAACCTTCAGTCTACAGTCTGGACTCTCCAGGAAACCACAGAGCTCCTTCACTCCAGAACCAGACAGGTTGTTCTGACTCAGGTCCAGTTCTGTCAGATGGGACGGGTTGGACTTCAGAGCTGAGCCCAGAGAATAACAGCTGATCTCTGACAAACTGCAGCCCATCAATCTGAATAAAGAATCAAAGCAGTGAGCTGAAGCCAACAGGATGCAGGTTAAAACAGTCCAACAGAACCAGTTAAAGAGTTGTGATGAATATTAATGACATCATGCTGCTGCTTCAATAAAGACGTGGTGACTTGAGCTCTTAAACTCTGTCAGCTCCACCAGCAGCTCCATCAATACAAACTCATGTTGTTCAGCCAAATGATTCAAGTTTGACAGAAAACAAACAAGTCAGGAGGAATTCTGGAGGAAATGGGAATAAAAGTCTATTTGTTGATGTTTGTAAAGACATGAAAACATGAATGATTCTACCTGTGTTCCATTGTTAGACAGGATGCTGCATCACAAACACAACTGATCTGAGATCAGTGTCATTACCAAAGAAACAAGAACTCATTCACCACAAACAGCTCATTTATTCACATTTCCTCTCTAGAAAAGAAACATCCTGAAATTCCATCAAACATGATGTCATCAATCAGATTTATTGGAGTCAAACTGACTTGAAGCTTTGAAACAAGCAGATTTCTGCAGTTTAGCATCAACACAACTTTCACATCAGATTCATCTGAACACAAAATAAAACATGGAGTGTACAGGCCAAAAGTTTAGACACACCCTCTCATTCAATGTGTGTTCTTTATTTTCATGACCATTTCCATTGGTAGAGTCTCACTGAAGGCATAACTATGAATGAACACATGTGGAGTTATGCACTTAACAAAAAAAGGTGAAATAACTGAAAACATCTTTTATATTCTATTTTCTTCTAAATAGCCACCCTTTGCTCTGATTACTGCTTTGCACACTCNCCACCTGTAGAGAGAAGAAGAGAGGAGGTGACTTCCTGTTTCCAGACTCTCTCCATCAGCTGTCAGTCAGTGATGCAGCACATCCTCCATCAGCAGCAGCTTCCTTTCAGCTCTCATGTTAACGTGTTGGAGTGAAGCTCACACACCTGCAGAGACGTTTAGCATCAAGTGTGTTTCCTCTGCAGGTGTGACTCCAGTCCACAGTGGAAACAAACAGCTGAGAGTCCTGAAGGCTTCATTACTGCACAAACACTGTAGTGATGATTTACTGCTGTTACATGTCAGCTGCTGCTCCATTTAAACACACACACTCTCATCTGCTTCTGACACATCAGCTGACTCAAACATGGAGGCTGTCCCTGAACACATGTGGACCAGACAGACTAATGACAGAAGGACAGCTGGACAGATGTGCTGAGTGGACTTCAGCAGAGGTTCTGCTCTGTAGAAAGACCACATGGCTCCTAAATGGAAGCCTGCTTTCTGAAATCAGAGCCAGTGATTTACAGGCTGCAGTCAGACTGATCTCAGAGCTGTGACAAAGATCAAAGTGATCAGCTGTTTCCTGTTGAAATGAGACAACAAACAGTCTGAGATCAGATCTGATGGAGACACTTTGATGAATGAGGACCACTGTCTCTATACATGTTGAAGGCTGTCAGCTGGAATCCAGCTTGATCTCCTGGAGACATGAACACAACAACAACACTCATCTTCACATCAACACAACAAGCTTCTGGCTCTTCTGATTGGCTGATTGTTGTCCAATCATCAAGCCTGGCACCATTCTCCTCTCACAGCTGGACTGAGGAAAGCAGCCACTGGGAAGCTGCAGCTTTACTGGAAACACTGGATCTTTGCTTTGATCCTAACTGGGTTTAGTCCAATCCTGCTGACAGCAGCCTGGACTCACTCCACCCAGATACTGACCTCAGAGTCTGCAGGTTGTAGTCTGGACTCTTCACAAGATCCAACAGCTGTTCAACATCTGGAGCCTTCAGGTTGTTATCACTCAGGTCCAGTTCTGTCAGATGGGACGGGTTGGACTTCAGAGCTGAGCCCAGAGAAGAACAGCTGATCTCTGACAAACTGCAGTACCTCAATCTGAATAAAGAATAAAAGCAGTGAGCTGAAGCCAACAGGATGCAGGTTAAAACAGAAACATGAACTAAATCATTTAAATAAACTAAATAAATTTTCATCATGTCAGAAACACAAAAACATGAACTGAGTTTTAAAAATGTTATTCAATGAAAGTTATTTAAAGGTTCAAACAAGCAGAAACAGAAACTTATTTTTGTTCTAAAATGTTTTGTTTTTTTTTGCTTTTTGAAAAACTGAAATGTTCCAGGGGAAAAAAATTAGATTAAATGTTTGAAGTGAATAAAATATTTATTCTGAAGAATCAGTGAATGATTTTAGTTTGTTAAACAGAAAAACCTCCAACAGCTGCAGTGAACTGACCTCAGAACCTCCAGTCTACAGTCTGGACTCTCCAGGAAACCACAGAGCTCCTTCACTCCAGAACCAGACAGGTTGTTCTTGCTCAGGTCCAGTTCTGTCAGATGGGACGGGTTGGACTTCAGAGCTGAGCCCAGAGAAGAACAGCTGATCTCTGACAACATGCATTCCTCCAATCTGAATAAAGAATCAAAGCAGTGAGCTGAAGCCAACAGGATGCAGGTTAAAAAGTTATATTAATTATATAAATATAATATATAAAGTTGTATAAATAGTTATATATTAAGTTTTATTTAATCTTTTGGAAAAACTGAAAAGTTGTGAAAAAAGTTTTAAGATTTGAAGTGAATAAAATATTTATAACTAAATCAATTCTGAAGAATCAGTAAATGATTTTAGTTTGTTAAACACAGAAAAACTAGAATCCCATTGTGAAACGTGCAATTTAGGAAGCATGTTGTCCTGCACAATTTCTCACTCAAAAGTCTGATTGCCTCCAATCATTTCTCACACCTTCATTGAGCGATAAAACATTCAAGACCTGGCACAACTTCAAATCTCAGATGTTTGGGGGATTTGTTTATAAATGATCATTTCCTGTCCTCCTCTCAACTCAGCCAAACGTTTGGTATTCCTAGCACGCATTTCTCAGGTTTCTGCAGGTGAAGCACTACATCCAGAAGCTGATACCAGATTTTCCTCTTCAGCCTCAAAGGAACCAAATGGATGTTGTTCTTTCTAGTAAACCAATATCTAAAGGTATGATGTCAAAGCTTTACTGCCTTATCTCTAACATGCATAATGCTTCTTTGGTTGCCATCAAAACTGCCTGTGAGCAGATCTCAAAGTCACTCTTACGGATGATATTTGGGACTTAGATCTAAAACGCATACAATCTTTGTCTGTATGCGCCAGACACACTCTGATACAATTTAACGTAGTCCAACGAATTGACATGTCTAAAACCAAACTGGCTCGGATTTATCCGGTTAATCCCATTTGTGATGAATGGAAATCTGCCCCTGGATCCCTACTACATTTGTACTGGTCCTGCCCTGCTTCCACTACATTTTGGGCATCTTATTTTCTAAACATCTCAGAAATTCTTAATCATCAAATCGCCCCGAACCCTCTGACTGCCGTCTTTGGCTTACCTCCTGATAATTATTTAGCAAAAGCAAAATGCGAAGCTCTGGCCTTTTCCTCTTTGGTGGCTCGCCAGGTTATCTTGGGACTTAGTTAGGAAAACTGGAAACTAACCGAGCTGATCTCCTTGAATCCATTTAAAACCAGACTGAGAGCCCTTGAGACAGATTCCCTGTGTTGTAACTGCCTTCTGTAATTCTGTACATAACATGTCTGTGTAACTGAAAAATGTTGGAACTGTAACTTTTGCTGCCTCTTGGCCAGGACTCCCTTGAAAATGAGGTTTTTAACCTCAGTGGGACCTTCCTGGTTAAATAAAGAATAAATCAATAAATAAATCTTGCTAAAATGGAGGGACTCCGNACATCTCCTCCTCAGACTGAGCTGATGTTCTTCTAAAACCTCCTGCAGACCAACATCTGCTGAGAAATGTGACACAGAGCAGATCTGAATGCTGCAGCAGAACCTCCAACATTTTATTGGTACTTCAATCTGAATCATCTTCAGAAAGATCTGAAATCTTCATTCTGAACCAAACAACAACGTGTTTTAAATCAACAGGTGAGCAGAAACGTTTCACCTGGTCCTGAGCTGCTCTGATTGGCTGTCTGCAGTCCACTTCTGGTTCTGGATCTGTCTCCACACTGGGGACAGGAGGAGAGTCCTGATGGAGCAGACTGGTCCCAGTATGAGGTGATGCACCCTCTGCAGAACCAGTGTCCACAGCTGGTAGAGACTGGGTCCTTCAGGACGTCCTGACACCAGGAACAGCAGGACAGCTGGTCCTCCTCACCAACAGCACTCCTCTTCCTCCCTCTGTGAAGACATGTCTTCATCATGACTGATAAACAAGTGGAACAACAGCGAGTGTTGATCAGATCCATTCTAACATCTCTGACTACAGGATGAAGAGAAAAGTGGAGTTTAAATCCGTCCACTAGAAACCTGCTGAACTATCAGAGACAGCTGTTGTCCTTCTCTCTGTGGACACGTCCCATTCCTAAATCACTTTAGAATGATGGACAGCTTTCTGTCTTCCAGGTGAGTTTAGGTCCAGATCACCTTCACACCAAAGCTCATCTCACATTTCTGTCACTAAAATCTCCAGCAGCTGCAGAAGCTCAGAGTCCAAAGTGGTTCAGCTCAGGTCCACTTCTGTTTCCAACTGGACTCTTCCTGATGTTCTGGAAGCTTCTTGTTGGCAGCAAACAGCCTGTATAGAGCTCCAGATTTAGGACTTTTCACATGAAACCTTCAATGTGTTTAAACTTTCATCCTGCTGTGATTCTGGAGAAACGTCTTCAGACTAAACAATCAGATCTCTCATTTAATCACAACTGAACAAACTGACAGGAAATCAGAGTAAAAACTGTGTTTCTGATGCTCTGATGACAGCTGCATTTTCACCTGCTCAACTTTGTTTTAAACACTTTAGAACTCCACTAATTCATCAGTTCTACCAGAAATCAGCACAAATCCTGGTTTTCTGTCTGAGGAGTCAAATGAATCAGTTAGAAACACTTTTCTTACTTTGGGTCTGAAGGTCCAGATTCACTGAGGTCTGGAGGATGCCTCATGGAGTCGTCACTCTTCATAGACAGACAGCTGGGTCCTGGAGGTTCTGCTCTCCATCTGTGGTTCTGACCTCTGAAACACAAACATGTTGTAACTCAGATCACATCAATCAGTGAGAAAATCTCTGATGAAACCATTTCAGAAGCTCTGAACACACAAACTGCTGCAGAGAATCAGAAGGTTTCATGTTTGGAACTGAGGTCAGATGAAAGCTTCTCTAGATGATGGACATCAGAGAGGAGAAACCTAAAGAAGTTCAATCAGCTTCATCAACACTTTTCTTACTTTGTGTCTGAAGGTCCAGGTCCACTGAGGTCTGGAGGTCTGGACTGGGAGGAGCTGCTCTTCATAGGTGGACAGCTGGATCCTGGAGGTTCTGCTCTGTTCTCCTCTTCCTCCACAGAAACGTCCATCTTCCTCTTCAGTCAGTCTGAGAGGAACCAGTTAGACTGACTGGGATTCACCAGTAAAGAATCAGGACTAAAGAGTCACTTGTAGAGTTTCACTCAGACAGGTCACCAAGTCAAGTGTTTTCTAGTGAGAACCAACAGGAAGTGAGACGGTGAGACGTGATGCAGCAGTTTGTTCTGAAGGTGAATCAAAGCAACAATCCACAGAGAGAAAAGCACTCAGAGACTCTGACAGGAGAACAAGAACAATGTTCACTTCTAACTCACCTGATTCACTTTAGTTTGCTTTCTTCTCTTCTGTCCACATTAAATCCAGTCTGAACCTGTTTGGTTTCTTCTTCCTGATCGAGAGGAGGGCTCACTTCCTGAAAACACCAGGAAGAGATAAAAAGTTGCAGTTCTCCCCTCATCCACTGGGTGGCACCAGAAGTGAGCAAATCCTCATTGACTTAACCTGGAATTGGTGTTTCCTGTTCTGTCCTGATTTTCNCTAATTGAGAACCACTGCTTTAATCTGTTTTGTTATTGTTGGAATGTCATGTTGTTTTATTAAATATTTTATAATTTTATTCATGGTTTTTAAAACGTCTTTTTTTTTCCAATCTTCATTAAATATTTAGAATCCTCCTGAGGCTACCACGATGGACCTCGGCAAGCCAATTGTTTGTCACAGCTAACGTTCCCACTTTTCATGCGCTAATACGGAACTACATGTATAAGTTCAAGTGCCGTTTGGATAGGACTGCCAACACTTTAGTCAGAGCATTGGCAAGTATTGCATACAGTGACACAAGGTATTCCTCTGTTTTTTTTAAATATTGGAACAACTGTTTATATGGTGCGTGATGGGAATGTGTTTATAATTGTTGTATTATCCGTAGTACAAGTTTTACGCTTTTATTCTGTTTTAATTTTTTTTTTATGTATTTATTATTTTATTGCGGTTTTATTAGAGTATGGACAACTGTTTTTTGTCTGAAATAAAGTTTGATTGAAATATAAAAAGCTGAGACCTGACCTGAGAGTCTCCAGGTGACAGTGTGGACTCTTCAGTCCCTCAGACAGCAGCTGGACTCCTGAATCCTGCAGGTTTCTCAGGTCCAGCTCTTTCAGAATAAAAGTCTGGGAGCTGAGAAATGATGACACAGCAGCAACACTTTCCTCTGAGAGGCCAGAGACTCTCAGCCTGGAGAGAAGATTAAAACAGTTGATTTTTAGTCTGACTTGTTTATCACTCTTATCTCTTTATGTAACTCCTACCTCTCATGTTGTTGCTGTCAGACAGAAATAAACCTCTTGATGAGATTAGAAATGAGTTTATCTTTCATCTGTGATCAAAGCTTGTATCTGATCAGATCATCAAACAGCTGATTCTGTCTAACATTTGATCAACATCAAGTTTCTGATCCATGCTGAGATGTCCTTCATGTGTCCTCTGTAAGACGTCCATCCTTAAAGCTTGTGGAAGAACAAGTCTGATCTTTTTCAGCAACAATCCTTCAACCAGACTCAGCTCACCTCTGACGTGGTAAAACTGTGGACATGAAGCTACTGGCCACCCTTCATCCATGTTCTGAATGACATGTAGCAGCTCTTTGATAGGTGAACCCCTCCTCAACCTGAATGACAGCAGGAGATCTACACCAGCTCCTGATGTGGTCAAAAGCACAGGTGTGTGTCCCACTCCATCAGGAGTTCAACTAACACTGCAACTCAGAAAACCATCACCATAGCAACAGTCATGGTGGTAGTGTGATGGTCTGGGGCTGCTTTCCTGCTGCAGGACCTGGACCACTTGCTGTTACTGATGGAACAATGAACTATGTTCTCTGACAGGATGTGCACTTGAGTTCTGCAGCAGAACAATGACACACACCAGTAAGGTCAGACCTGAATGGATCAAAAACAAAAGTTGTGTTCGAGGTCTGGTTACAGTCCATCCTTTAACCTGTTGGAGATGCTTTGGCCTTAATGTTAATAAAACCTCCAACATGGCTGAATTAAAACTATTCAACAAAGAAAAGTGGGTTAAAATCACTCCACAGAAATGTGAGAGACTCATCACTATAAACTATTTTACTCCTCATTTTCGCCGTCTTCCTGAATTAGTATTCCCTAAAAATGTTCCGGAATTAAGTTTTATTTAATGAAGAACCCCCACCCAGCTCTCATGGAGAAGTCTGAGTATTTCAGAAACTGCTGATCTTCTGGGATTGTCACGCACAACCATCTCTAGGGTTTACAGAGAATGGTCCCAAAAAGGGAAAACATCCAGTGAGCTGCAGTTCTGTGGGTGAAAATGCCTTGTTGGTGCCAGAGGTCAGAGGAGAATGGCCAGACTGGTTGGAGCTGATAGAAAGGCAACAGTAACTCAAACAACCACTCGTTACAACCAAGGTATGCAGAAGAGCATCTCTGAACGCACAACACGTGGAACCTTGAGGCAGATGGGCTCCAGCAGCAGAAGACCACACCGGGTGCTGCTCCTGTCAGGTAAGAACAGGAAACTGAGGCTACAATTCACACAGGCTCACCAACACTGGACAATAGAAGATTGGAAAAATGTTGCCTGGTCTGATGAGTCTCGATTTCTGCTGCGATATTCGGATGGTAGGGTCAGAATTTGGCATCAACAACATGAAAGCATGAATCCATCCTGCCTTGTATCAATGGTTCAGGCTGCTGGTGGTGTAATGGGTGGGGGTGGGGGGTGTACTGGAGTGGGGGACATTTTCTTGACACACTTTGGGCCTCTTTGTACTAACTTATCATTGTTGCAACGCCACAGCCTACCTGAGTATTGTTGCTGACCATGTCCGTCCCTTTATGACCACAGCGTACCCATCTTCTGATGGCTACTTCCAGCAGGATAATGCTCCATGTCATAAAGCTCCAATCATCTCTGGTTTCTTGAACATGACGATGAGTTCACTGGACTCAAATGGCCTCCACAGTCACCAGATCTCAATCCAATAGAGCAACTTTGGGATGTGGTGGAACGGGAGATTCCCATCATGGATGTGCAGCCGACAAATCTGCAGCAACTGCGTGATGCTATCATGTCAATATGGACCAAAATATATGAGGAATGTTTCCAGTACCTTGTTGAATCTATGCCACGAAGGATTAAGGCAGTTCTGATGGCAAAAGGACCCAACCCGGTACTAGCAAGGTGTACCCAATAACGTGGCTGGTGAGTGTATATTAGCAGTGCTCTGCTGACACCTAGTGTTCAGTTCAGTACACAACATTTACAGTTCATCAACNAAGTCAGTTGTAATAAAATCAGAGAATCTGTCTGATAAACAGCCTGAAATCAGATGATGACTAAACAGTGATGTCATCATCTGATGAACATCTGCTCTTCACATCTGTGCTTCATCTGGTCCATCTGACTGTCTGACATGAGCCAGTGAATCTGTTCAGTCTCTTTCACACCTGCAGACTTTTAATGAGAATCTGAGTTTAGCTTTAATCTGCAGATGAAGGAGGGAACATGGCGTTCCATTTCTGCTTCCATCATGTCCACAGTCTGTCAGTAGGATCTGATCCAGAGTCAGAATCAACACGTCTGCTGTAGAAAAACACTTGGACTCTTTTCTAGTTTCCATCTGAGCTCAGAACCTTTAGACTGAGTTCAGCTCAGTGAACAGGTCCAGTTGGAAAGATGATCTCTTTGCTTCCTGTTCCTGTCAGCTCCAACTGTTCACGTGCACACGCAGGAACATGCTGCTGATGTCCAGCTGTCAAGGTTCACAACATCAGAGATCCAGCAGGACTGGGTGGACTGGGATTCAGAGCTCTACTGTGGAACAGTGAGGTGTGTGTGGACACACTTCACCAGAAAGCAGTGATGGATTTGTTGTTGGTTCTTGAAAAAGGAACCAAATAAACCAAGTTCAACCTCAACAAAGCTTTGCTGCAGAAAGAGGCAGCAGAGAGTGTTGATCTGTCCAGAATCAGACTCTAAACCTTCTGATTCACTTTGACGTCTTTTTCATTCACTAAAGTGATTTTTCTGTTGAAACTGAGCAGCTCTAATAACTACTACTGACTGATGATGCTCATCAACACATCTGGACTCACCTGAACTTTCTGCAGTTCCTCACAGCTGGAATCAGTCTCAGTCGTCCGCCTGGTGATGTGTTGTACTTCTTCAGGTCCAACTCATCCAGAACCTCCTCTGACATCAGCAGCATGTAGGCCAGAGCTGAACACTGGATCTCTGAGAGTTCCTCCTCTGATCTGTTCTCTGACTTCAGGAACTTTTGGACCTCCTGATAAACTGAGAGGTCCTTCATCTCCATCAGACAGTGGAAGATGTTGATGCTTCTGTCTGGAGAGACTTTATCACTGTTCATCTTCTTCAGGTTGATGATGGTTCTCTGGATGGTTCCTCGACTGATCTGTGTCTGACCCAGCAGACCTCCTAAGAGTCTCTGGTTGGACTCCACAGAGAGGCCATGAACAAAGCGGACAAACAGGTCCAGGTGGCCGTTTTTACTGCTGAGGGATTTCTCCATGACTCTCCTCAGGAAGACCTCCAGAGATGAGTACCTGTAGTCTCCTCCCAGGAAGTTCTCCACCACCTCCATGTTCCTGCTGGTGTAACAGTGGAACATGTAGACTGCAGCCAGAAACTCCTGAACGCTCAGATGAACAAAGCAGTAGACTGGTTTCTGGAAGATCACACACTCTCTTTTGAAGATCTCTGTACAAACTCCTGAGAACACCGAGGCCTCTGAGACATCAAGACCACACTGCTCCAGGTCTTCTTGGTAGAACATGATGTTTCCTTCCTCCAGATGTTCAAACGCCAGCCTCCCCAGCTTCAGAAGAAGCTCCCTGTCAGCCTCCATCAGCTCCTGTGGACTGGTCTCAGGTCCTTCATGGTACTTGTTCTTCTTCCTCTTTGTCTGAACCAGCAGGAAGTGTGAGTACATGTCAGTCATGGTCTTGGGCAGCTCTCCTCTCTGCTCTGTAGTCAACATGTTCTCCAGAACTGTAGCAGTGATCCAGCAGAAGACTGGGATTCCACACATGATGTGGAGGCTCCTGGAGGTCTTGATGTGGGAGATGATTCTGCTGGACAGCTCTTCATCACTGAACCTCCTCCTGAAGTAGTCCTCCTTCTGGGCGTCAGTGAAGCCTCGTACTTCTGTTAGCCTGTGGACACATGAAGGAGGGATCTGATTGGCTGCTGCAGGTCTGGAAGTGATCCAGACCAGAGCCGAGGGAAGCAGGTTCCCCTTGATGAGGCTTGTCAGCAGCACCTGGACTGATGACCTCTGTGTGACCTCAGAAACCAGCTGACTGCTGCTGAAGTCCAGTGAAAGTCTGCTTTCATCCAGACCATCAAAGATGAAGAGAAGTTTCCAGACAGCCAGCTTCTCTGCTGGGAGCTTCTGGAATGTTGGATAGAAAACACGGAGCAGCGTGAGAAGACTGTGCTGCTCATCTCTGATCAAGTTCAGCTCCCTGAAGGAAAGCAGAAGCACCACATGGACATCTTGGTTCTCCAAGCCCTCGGCCCAGTCCAGAGTGAACTTCAGCACTGAGAAGGTTTTTCCAGCTCCAGCGACGCCGTTGGTCAGAACCACTCTGATGGCTCCATGTTGCTCAGGTGAGGCTTTAAAGATGTCCTGGCACCTGATTGGAGCATCATGGAGCCTCTTGGTCTTGGAAGTGGTCTCCAGCTGCTCCACCTCATGTTGGGTATGAACCTCTTCACTCTGTCCCTCTGTGATGTAGAGCTCAGTGTAGATCCTGTTCAGGAGGGTTCTACTTCCTGGTTCATCACTTCCTTCAGTCACACGTTCNTATATATATATATATGCACATCCCAACAATTCCTACTATGGTTACTTTTATAATGAGACCAAAGTAATCAAACAGACCTTGTGGTTACAGAAATATACTCAATCAAGTGTGGGTTTATCATCTGTGCTTCACTAACATTGTTTTAATAAAACAAAAATAGCTTGGGGGCAGATTGTCCTGAACGATTTAACTGTTTTGTAATTAATTAAGATTAATTAATTACAAAACCTGTTATTAATTAGATTATTTTTTTAAATTGAGTCCCATCCCTAAAAATAATTGAAACAACACAAAGTTTATTTAAATGATTGCACAGGAAATATTTGTTGCTGTTTAAACCAGAGATCACCTGAGTTTTGTTTAGAGCAGAGAAAGTCACAAAGGTCCTTGAAGATTTTTCTGTGTAATTTTACATCTGGCTGGAAATCTTTCAGTTAAAGGAACTAGAGGCAGGATCTTTAAAAAATCTGTAAAAAATGAAACATGTATGTTCATTTTTTCAAAGCTAATGGGTGATGAAGCGTTATAAACCTAAAAGAATGAGGCCACCCATGTATCGTTCCATTTTCTTGAACAGGCTGTTTGCTGCAAAATGCGCTGCAGTTCGGTCACGAATTTCCCGCACTGCCCTACGGATGTGGCGTCAATTGACACTGCTTGCGCGTTCACGACAGCTTCAAAACAGAAAGAAAATGTGTTCGACACTGCAGATCGGTAGGTGGCGCTATTGCACCTTAAGTTGCTTGCCAACCGCCAAACTCCAAAAGAAGAACTGTGGGAATGGATTCTACTGCAACCAGCAAACGACCAAGCGTGGCACAAAGGAAGTTTATTCAGCGGCATCTCGTGAGTCAAAAACCAAATATGGTAAAAGACAGGCAGGGACCCGAATCTATATCGGATACGTGATTGACGAATGGAGGCTGCTTCAACTATATCTGGGACTCAAAAAGGATGCTGCCATGGCTCATTTCCTAGTGAGCAGGTAAGAAACATTATAGGTTGTGTTTAGAGATGATGACAATGATCTGACCTCACCGATGACTCAGAGAGAGCTAGCGTGCAGTAGCATTAGCTGTGATCATGCTACAGTAGTAGCATTAGCTGTGATCAGGGCTGCAGCGTGGATTGCTTCGCCGCAATATTGTCCGTGAGAGCGGCGGGGAGTTGCCTTTTCAGCGTGAGATATTGGAGGTGTGGCGTGAGAGCGTGTGAAGAGGGTCAGGTAATGGTAATTTTGTGTTTGTGTAACATAGCCGTCTGTGCACGCTCCCGTGCTGGGCTGCAGTTACTCGCAGAGCCGGGCGCGTCGCTCGTGAGCATCGTTTCTTTTTTCCTGCCCCTAGTTCCTTTAACATTTTAGTGACTGGATGACGTACAAACAAAACGTGCAAAAATGTACCAGACCACCAGAGGAAACTGACCTGAGAGTCTCCAGTTGACAGTTTGGACTCTTCAGTCCATCAGACAGCGGCTTCACTCCTGAATCATGGATCCTCAGGTCCAGTTCTCTCAGACTGGAGGACTGGGAGCTGAGAACTGAGGACAGAGCTTCACAGCTTCTCTGGTAGAGGGTACAGTCACTCAGTCTGAAGAGGAAATCAGACCAGAAGGAATCAGTAAGTTTCTCTCCTGTAAAAACAACAGTAATAGATCTAGAAACATCCTGCTGGATCTGGACCTACAGAGCTTTGTTGGAGGCTTTGACCACTGGCAGCAGTCTCAGAAGAACCTCCTCTGAAGCAGAGTATTTCTTCAGGTCAAACACATCCAGATCTTTTCCTGATGACAATAGGATGAAGGCCAGAGCTGACCACTGAGCAGGAGACAGTTTATCTGTGGAGAGACTTCCTGAACTCAGAGACTGTTGGATCTCCTCCACTAGAGAAACATCATTCAGTTCATTCAGACAGTGGAACAGGTTGATGCTTTTCTCTGGAGACTGATTCTCACTGATCTTCTCCTTGATGTACTGGGCTGTTTCCTGATTGGTCTGTGAGCTACTTCCTGTCTGTGTCAGCAGGCCTCGTAGGAGAGTCTGATTGGTCTGCAGTGAAAGACCCAGGAGGAACCGGAGGAACAAGTCCAGGTGTCCATTTGGACTCTCTAAGGCCTTGTTCACAGCACTCTGATAGAGAACATTTATGTTGGGTTGTTTAAAAAATTTCAACCACATAGAAGTTTCTTGTTGGTGTCCTCCCATCAGGTTGACTCCAGAGTTGCTGAAGGTCAGATGGACATGAAGAGCAGCCAGAAACTCCTGAACACTGAGATGGACGAAGCAGAAGACCTTGTCCTGGTACAGTCCTCCTCTCTCCTCTCTAAAGATCTGTGTGAACACTCCTGAGTACACTGAGGCTGCTCTGATATCGATGCCACACTCTGTCAGGTCTGATTCATAGAAGATCAGGTTTCCTTTCTCCAGCTGATCAAAAGCCAGTTTTCCAAGAGACTTGATCATCTTCCTGCTCTCTGGAGTCCAGAGTGGATCTGTCTCAGCTCCTCCATCATACTTGACCTTCTTGACTTTGGTCTGAACCACCAGGAAGTGGATGTACATCTCAGTCAGGGTCTTGGGCAGCTCTCCTCCCTCTCTGGTTTTCATCACATCCTCCAGAACTGTAGCAGTGATCCAGCAGAAGACTGGGATGTGACACATGATGTGGAGGCTTCGTGATGTCTTGATGTGGGAGATGATCCTGCTGGCCTGCTCCTCTTCACTGAATCTCTTCCTGAAGTACTCCTCCTTCTGTGGGTCAGTGAACCCTCTGACCTCTGTCACCATGCCGACACACTCAGCAGGGATCTGATTGGCTGCTGCAGGTCTTGTGGTGATCCAGACGAGAGCAGAGGGAAGCAGGTTCCCCCTGATGAGGTTTATCAGCAGAACATCCACTGAGGTGGACTCTGTAACATCAGTCAGGATCTCCTTGTTGTGGAAGTCCAGAGGAAGTCGACACTCATCCAGACCATCAAAGATGAACACAACCTGGAACTCTTCAAAGCTCCAGATTTGTTTGGTTTGAGTAAAGAAGTGATGAACAAGTTCCACCAAGCTGAACTTCTTCTCTTTCAGCACATTCAGCTCTCTGAAGGTGAACGGAAACAGGAAGTGGATGTTCTGGTTGACTTTGTCTTCAGCCCAGTCCAGAGTGAACTTCTGTGTTAAGACTGTTTTCCCGATGCCAGCCACTCCCTTTGTCATCACTGTTCTGATTGGTTCATCTCTTCCAGGTGGGAGTTTAAAGATGTCTTCTTGTCTGATTGTTGTTTCTGCTCTGTCTGCTTTCCTGGATGCTGTTTCAATCAGTCTGACCTCATGTTCATGGTTGACCTCTCCAGTCCCTCCCTCTGTGATGTAGAGCTCTGTGTAGATCTGATTCAGAAGGGTTGGGTTTCCTGCTGCAGCGATCCCCTCAAACACACACTGGAACTTGTGCTTCAGAACATGTTTAAGTTTCTGTTGACAAACTGCAGCAACACGTCCTGAATGAAGACAAAACATGATGAAGTGAACATTTTAATGCTTTGATCCATCAGTTTGTGATTCATTCCTCCAGTAGGATGGATCTTTAGAGAAATCCTCTTACTGCTCTGCAGACGCTCAGCCAGCTCCTCCTGCTTCATCGTCCTCAGGAAGGAAACGATTATCTTCATTAACGCTCCTCTGCTGCTCCTCCTCTGCTCTTCATCCTCACCATCCAACACCTCCTCCTCCTCCCTCTGACTCTCTAAGCATTCTGGGTCATCTGGACTCAGAAGCTTGTGGATCTTCTTCAGCTCATTCTTCACAAAAGTGAGGATGTTGTCCTCCAGCAGCTGGAACAGAATCATACCTGACACATCAGACTGAAATCATGGAGCCAAACATCAGATCCATGTGGGACAGACTGACAACCCACTGGTTGAGCAGCATGGAGACGACTGTGAACAGAACACATGTTAAAGTAGTTGTTGTCCATGTACAGACCGTAAATATGGAGTCCAGCTGTGTTTGATGCTGCTGGGCAGACTGACCACTGGGAACCTCTGAGCTCTGCTGGTCCACTCTGTGGAGGAATCATGAAGAATTAGCTGACATTCTGTCTGTCCACACAGAGACAAACACAAGGTAAAGGTCCATGTGGTCTCACGCTCCTCCATCCAGCAACACCTGCCTGTGTGGAACTTCTTACCTGCACTGTGTTTGAACCAAAGCACAAAGGTGACACCTGCTCAGTTTTGACAGGAATTTCATGCTGTGTGAACACTGGAGGAAAGCAATGTTCATTTCCCTTTCAAAACCACTTCCAGGTCTGACAACATATGACTATATACAAGCTTCTCCTGTTCCATAAGGAGCAAAATCTCCGCCTTTTCCTCTTAAGGTCAGTGTTCTCATGACCTTCTCTGTACAAAAAGTCACTGAACTGCCAGGGTCAATAAAGGCATGCTTCCAGTGTCTGTGTGCCTTTCTTGGACTTGAGCTTTACAGGAACAATGGCCAAAACCCTTCTCTGCTTCCAGCCACAGTGTATCCACACGTCTCCTGACCAATATTACCGGAACTCTAACCGTCATTCTGTGCCATTTCTGTCTTCTTTGGGTGATGTCTCTTCATCTCTTTGCACATGTACAGTAGGACACTTGGATGTTTTCGTGAACATAGTTTCTTGCAAGTCTTTTTGAGCAGTTTTTACTCAGATGACCTTGCACAAGGCATCCAAAACACAAACCCTTGGATTTCAAATATTCAATCTTATCCTTGTGTGCCTGCTTCTTGAACTTCTCACAGTTGTTGTGATTTTTGTCACAGGACTCAAGTATCTTGAGAAACCTTGCCATTGTCAGCCTTTGTGATTTGGTTTGACTGTGAAAATTTCTGTTTTCCTGTGTCGACACAGCAAAACTGCTACTCTTTGTGGTTCCTCCAGATTTCTTTACAAAACTGGAATTTTCTTAGTTTCATAGGTGCACTGACTTCACAGATATCTCCAAACAAAGGATCCATGACAATCATTGTTTGTCTCTCAGTGTAATTTACCAAGTCTTTAAACCTCACTCTTCTTCCTTTTCTCTCCTGCATTTCAAATGACACACTTCACCATCCCTCTCTCTCCTCTTAAAGGCATTTTTTTTACAGAATGGCTCCCATGTTTGTTGGGTTATCCATCTCCTCCATGTAGTCAACATCCTGTGTAGTGTTTCTGCAGCCAATCAGGAAGAGAGCATAAGAATTCAAGCCCTTAACATCATCTGCCTTTATCTGAGGCCATTTTAAAGCCTTTTCAATGTAAGCCATAACTATCTTTAGATTATCACCATATTGTTTATGAAGCAGTCTTCTAGCTTCTCTGTAGCCTTTCTCTGGAGTCGTGTCCACAGCTTCTCACTAGATCTTGTGGCTCCACGTGTGTACTGCTCCAGAAAGAAGAGTTTATCTGTCATTTTGAGTCTTGCTGTCGATAGCATTGTCAAAGGCTCTGGGGAAAGATCTAAATGTGAGCGGATCACCTGAGAATACTGGAAAGTCTTTCTTGGGTAACAGAGACAGATTTTGCTCAGTGATGAGGTTCTGATTATGTATCACTTCATAAAGCGATGCATCATTTAAATATCATATCAATGACATCACTAGGTCAGCTTACTTTCACCTTCGGAATATTAATCGGCTTCGTCTCTCTCTCTCTCTCTCTTTCTCTCTCCATTCTGCTTCTGTTCTCATCCATAGTTTAGTCACTTCCTGAATTGATGACTGTAACTCACTTCTGGTTGGTCCACCTCAAAAAACTCTCCACAAGCTCCAGTTATTTCAGAACTCTGCCACACGGGTCATCACCAGCACTCCCCTATCTCATCACATCAGTCCGGTCCTTCAGCAACTCTATTGGCTCCCAGTTAAACAACGGATTGAGATCAAAGTCCTACTTCTCACTTTCAAAGCTGTTCACAATCTTTCTCCCCCATATCTATCTGATCTCATTCACATTGGTTCTCCAGTCCGCTCCCTAAGATCGTCTTCCTCTGACCACCTTACTGTTCCATCCTTCTGTCTTACCTCCACGGGTCTCAGATCCTTCAGTTGCTCTGCTGCCTGCCTCTGGAATTCTCTGCCACATCTTCAAGTATAAACTGAAAACTCACCTCTTCAAGACTGCGTACAGTTTCTGAGACAGTTCTATTGTTTTGTTATTGACTTTTGTTTTGTATTATATGGTCTTTTATGAGTGTTTGTCTTAGCTTGCTTTTAACTTGTTTATTGTTATTGTCCAATGACCTTTTTTGTTTCTTACAGTCATGTCAGGAAATGTATGATCTTCATTCTCCTCATCATTACCTGCCATCGGTACATGGACCACGTTTACAGGTTCGGATCTGGGAATGCTTGACCAGGGTTCAGCAGTACAGAGTCTATCTGTGTATGGCACTCTGGATTTCACATGTTCATTCTTTGCATCACAAGTACTTTCATGGCTCTGATACACCTTCAGCTTTGCAGTAGAGGAAGCTATTGCAGTTTCTATCAGCTTTTAGCTTACTTCCTGTAGTTGTATCACATTTTTCTTTTTCAGTGATTCTGCTTGTGCCAAAAGAGCTGCTCTCTTTGCCTCTTCTTTCATCCGTGTAACTGAACTTGTGCTTGACACAACTGAAGAACTCCCAATGCTTGAACTAGATTTGCTCTTATTTCTTTTCCAAGAACGATCAGCTACAACTGAGACGCTGTCATGTGGAGTAACCTCCTCTTCATTATGAACTTTGTGTTCTTGAATCTACTTATTATTCTCATGCAAAAACTACTTAATAGCAGCTGCTGTTGCCTCATACCAGTTACACTGGTCTGCAGCTTCATCTTCTGGCAGCATCTGCACAACGTTGTTATTCAGCAATATGAACTCTTCATGCAGCTTGTTAAAACTTGGCAATGTTTCTGATTCCACATTATTAACATGTTTTTAATCCTTTTTCATGTTGTCCATTTCTTTAATCTTCACAGTAATCTGAGCCAGTTTTGCTCTTCTTTGGCTAATAAGCCTATGGAGCTTCTCTTCAAGCACCTTTAGAATGTATTTTGTCTCCCTCTTGTGGTCACCTTCCTGTGGTGTGTCACACGCTGCACCAAATAATTGTTCATCTGACAGTTTTTCAAGCTCAATAAAGTCCCATCAGCTATTATTCCAGTTTATTTTTACATGTTTGACTAAAGTAGTCAAGCTACTATTCTCATTTTCAGGGTCTTTATTTTACATTGGGTGTTTTCCTCCTAACTGCACCGACTGAACAAGAAAACATTTTGTAATTTTTACATGTTTGACCAATTGTGTGAAGCTACTGGTTTATTTAAGAGAACTGTACTGGTGCAGAGTTATAAAATAAATGTTTTCTTTCCTACTTCTCATTTTTTTATCTACATTTTTTCAATTTTACCTATTTTTATTACATTATATTTTAAATCATTCATATATATTTTTTATTCATTATTTAGTTTTGTTCTTGTGAAGCACCTTGCAGTTTTTATCTTGAGAGGTGGCAGACAGAAAGGCTAAAGCTGATTATTTTATCTCAGAAACTTCCAAGAATTTAAACGATCCTCAGAAATTCTGGAAAACCATTAAATCATTAGATGGAAACATTAATAGTTCAGAACTCCCACCATGCATCATGGAAGACAATCAGTAAATTACTGATAAGACTGAGATGCTTGGTTGTTTTAATGAGCATTTCATTGCCTCAGGTTCATTATCTGACTCTCTTAATTGTACTGGCAACTCACCCACTGGTTCTTCTGGTTCCACCTTTAAAACAAACTCCCTGTTCAGTTTTAGTTCGATCTCAATAGGGTATTCTACAGTTGACGTCATCACGCAAAGGCTTCTGGGTAGGGTAATACTTATAAACAGTTTTAGAACACTTTGACATCGATATGAAGGCATAAAATGGAGGAAGTTGTGTTGACAGAGAAAAACATTCCAGAGAGCTTTTCTTGATGGCGACCCTGCTAATTATCGATCTCCAGAACTGAAGCGCTAGCTCAAATGTCACGGTGAAAGTAAAAACTAACTACTGTTAGTAACACTGTTGTTTTAAACGCCGTTATTCCCATCACTGCTCCTTCTTGAGTAATATAAAAATAAGTTCATTACTCACAGAGCTCAAGTAACATTTTCTCAAGGTAGTTTTTTAACTGTCAGGTTATCATTTGTGTCCCTACTTTTTATATTCCACTCACCTCTGGTCAAAAGCCTTTTTCGTGGACGTTTGGGTGGACATGCTGTTTATGGAGGCTCTAGACAATAAGCAACACTGTGCAGCTTTATTCATCGATTTGTCCAAAGCATTTGATACAGTGGATCACCATCATATTAAAGCAAAGACTTCTTGGACTCTCAGAAGACGCTGTTGGATGGTTTGAAAACTACGTGTCAGACAGATTTCAGAGTGTGAAAGCAGGAGGCATCACCTCTAGCTTCCTTCATGTAGCCAAAGGCGTTCCTCAGGGATCGGTTCTGGGGCCACTCCTATTTATCTTATATATCAACAATCTGGATCGAGGAGTGTCAAATACTAACTTCCATTTCTATGCCGATGACACTGTGATGTACTCAGTTGCGTCTTCACCTCATCAGGCCATTTCTCAGCTTCAACAATCCTTTAATACTGCTCAACACACTTTGTGCAATTCTAAATTAGTTTTAAATGCCAATAAAGCAAAAGTTATGATGTTCACCAACTCAAAATTATAATCTACAAATCTTCCATCAATCACCACTCTTCAGGGTTCAGTCATTGATTTAGTGTCTACATATAAATATTTAGGAACTGTGATTAATGATTCTCTCTCCTTCAAGGCTCCCATCCAGCAGCTGATAAAAAAAGACTTAGGCTTAAACTCAGTTTCTTTTTCAGAATCAAGTCCTGTCTTTCATATGAAGCTAAAAACGGCTTGTTTCAGCTCCTTTTTGCCATTGCTGGATTATGGTGATGTCATTTACATGCATGCCTCCTCACAATGTCTACATGCTCTAGTATACCATGGAGCTTTGAGGTTCATTACAAATCTTAAAACGTTGACTCATCATTGTACATTGAACTCTGGTGTTGGATGGTCTGCTTTGTCTCGTCGTAGATTAAACCACTGGTATGTTTTAATCAATAAAACTATTCTTGTTTCCTTCCAACATACTTGCAGAAATACATTTCTCAAAAGACTACTGGAGGCTACTGGATGTATGTATAATTTTTATGTGTGTTGATCTTTGTTGCTGGTTGAGCTGCTGCCTGTCTTGGCCAGGGCGCTCTTGTAAATGAGATTTTTAATCTCAAGTGTTTTCTTTCCTGGTTAAATAAAGGTTACATATATACATATAAAAATTTGTTTCTTGTTTATTCAGAACATTTGTGTTTCTATGTTTTTAAAACAGGACAGAAAGTTTTCCTGCACAGAAGGATGATCCCAGTCTTTTCCACACAGTGAGAAATAGTTTGTTAGGTAATTCAGACCTGATTTCTGCATCAGTATCAGACACATCGATGGTCCTAAACCTCAGGTATCTGTATCGGTATCCAGAGTGAAAAAAGTGGATCGTGGCTAAAATGTTTTAGAACCAGTTTTCATTCACAAACACGACTTTAGAAGCTCTGCAGCTTTTCTGATGTGCAGCTGTAGTCTAAGGTCCAGATTCTGATGCTGATGAACACAATAAGAAGTTAAACACCTTTATGATCACTTTTCTTACTTTGTGTCTGAAGGACCAGGTCCACTGAGGTCTGGAGGTTTTCTCATGGAGAAGTCACTCTTCATAGACAGACAGCTGGGTCCTGGAGGTTCTGCTCTCCATCTGTGGTTCTGACCTCTGAAACACAAACATGTTGTAACTCATGTTGTGGAAAAAATGTTGTTTCTGTTTCTTTCTGTTTTCTGATGTATTTTGGTCAAATCTGATGGTTTTCTGCAGCTCGTCTGACGTCCCTCCTCTCAGGCCCGTGTGATGCTGGATCAGGCCTTCTTCTTTTCCGAGCTAGTTCAGCATTTGACTTCTCGTTCTTTTCCCACTCTCCCGGTTCGTTAAAATCTTCTGACCAAATGAAGAAACGAGCCATAGAGACCACCTCGTTGCAATCAACGTAAAACTCTTTATTACATCCTTATTTTAACCCAGTGTCACTTGGGGAGATTCCGACCATCTCCCATCGTATAATGGCGAATCTGAAGTTTCACAGCACGCACACAGACTTTATCCCTTCTGCAGTCCCTGGGACTGCCTGGTACCTCCCAAGGTCATAATTCTGGTTTCCCTGGTAACCGACATATTTATGATATCTGGCTCCAGGCACTGGGCCCCATGTTGTCTAAACTTTCTCCTGTCTTATCTGTTCCTAGGTCAAATACTCCTCACCTCCTTTTGCACACAGTTTTATGACACCCAAACCAGACCTTCATATGAGATCAAAACCTTCTTGCTTTAGCTGGAACTTACAGCTTGATGTAAACATGCATAAATCATGGCTATATTTAGGATCAATAAAGAGTACAAGAATCACATGTGTATCAATAAACCTGGGAAGAAAGGTGATCAACATATCAAATTAACTAGATGCTAAATTCCAAAATTAAAGATACAATAGGCAAAAATATATTGTCCTTCCTCACTCAGATCACATCAATCAGTGAGAAAATCTCTGATGAAACCATTTCAGATGAATGTCAGTAAATTCTCCACACTGGACCTTTAATGTTTGTAACATCCTCTCAGATGATCAGAAGTCAGAAATCTAAACTCCATCATCTTCAGCCTCTGACTGATGTACAAAGAAGGAACAAAGTGAAGCTGCTGGTTTCTGGAAAAGGTTCCTGAGATTCACCTTCAGGCGACTCGGTGTCAAATAGTGAAAACAACAAGTCACATGCTTTTATTTTGTAGGATCCCATTCCCAGCATCACTTCATCCATGGCTCTTTGAAGACGTTGTGTCTGTAGAAAGTCTCTGACTTCTGCTCAGAAACATCTCTGGGAGTTTGACTCATGACTTTTTATTACATTTAACATCCAACGGATCTCCAATCAGGAGAACTCAGGACTTTTTCAGCCACATTTCTTCCTCAGAGACGAAGGTTCAGAACTGTCCTTCCAGCTTTTAATCAGCTGCTTTGACCAGTTTTTCCAACAATCTCTGAACTGGTTTTGTTTTCTTGATGCAGATGGATAACTGGACCCTTCTGAACCAGAGGAACTGATCAGAAACAACCACAGGATGAGTCTTCATCATGATGAAGGAGAAGCTGCTGACTGCATCACTTTGAGCTCTGATTGGATTATTTAGCCTTTATTTAACCTGGAGGCTCCGACTGGGACAGAACATTTCTTCTTCCAGGACGTCCTGGTCCAGATGGAGGAGGAAACACAAACCAGAACCAGCAGCCATCTTGATGCAATAGTTAAAGAAGTGCTTCTTCATCCCTGCAGGACCTTTTCCACCTGGAGTCTCTCTTCTTCCATTTGCTTTAAAACACGTCTGTTTGTTCCCTTTATTGGGGCCGCTCCTTGAAACACAATGGAGTCCATGCATGGCTTCAGCATGAAGCTGCTGAGATGTTAGGGTCAGGGTTCTCATGGCAGAAATGCCACTGATCACAACCAGAGTCATCATCACAATATTCAAGAATAAAATCACAATCATGCTTTTCTTCATTTGGTTCAACTTTTATTTTAGCAGCTAAAGTTAGAGATGCACCGATTTGATATTAAGCTACTTTTATAATGGATGTTTCATTTCTGTTTGAACAATTCCACTAAACCAGTGGAAAGAGCAGATTGCTGTTTATTTTCAGCATCAGTAAACCAAGCTAGTGCAGCTGTTGTTCCCTCAGGTTCAGCTCTTTGATCTGTTCATTTATTTATTTTACTTTAGAGTTTAAATTCCTAATCGTACTGACTGAACTCTTTTAAAGAGGCTTTGTTCCACTTTATTTTCACATGTTTGACTAAAGTAGTCAAGCTGCTATTCTCACTTTCAGCTTCTTTATTTTACATTGGGTGTTTTCCTCCTAACTGCAGCGACTGAACAAGAAAACATTTGGTTATTTTTACATATTTGACTGATTGTGTGAAGCTACTGGTTTATTTAAGAGAACCGGACTGGTGCAGAGATAAAATACATGTTCTTTCTTCCTTCTCTTTTTTATTTACAAATTCTCCATTTTCCCCATTTTTATGACATTATTTTACAAACACACACACACACACACACACACACACACACACACACACACACACACACACACACACACACACACACACACGCAGTACAGGCCAAGAGGTTGGACACACCTTCTCATTCAATGTGTGTTCTTTATTTTCATGACCATTTACATGGGTAGATTCTCACTGAAGGCATAGGGGCTATTTGACCAAGAAGGAGACTGATGGCCTCCACAGTCACAGGACCTGAACCCAATTGAGATGGTTTGGGGTGAGCTGGCCCATAGAGTGAAGGCAAAGGGGCCAACAAGTGCTAAACACCTCTGGGAACTCCTTCAAGACTGTTGGAAAACCATTTCAGGTGACTACCTGTTGAAGCTCATGGAGAGAATGCCAAGAGTGTGCAAAGCAGTAATCAGAGCAAAGGGTGGCTATTTGGAATAAAATAGAATATAAAAGATGTTTTCAGTTATTTCACCTTTTTTTGTTACATAACTCCACATGTGTTCATTCATAGTTATGATGCCTTCAGTGAGAATCTACCAATGGAAATGGTCATGAAAATAAAGAACACACATTGAATGAGAGGGTGTGTCTAAACTTTTTTTTGTTCTAGTGAAGCACCTTGTGATTTTGATCTTGAGAGGCGCTTTATAAAAAATGGTTTCTTCTTCTTTATTCAGAACATTTGTGTTTCTATGTTTTTAAAAACAGGACAGAAAGTTTTCCTGCACAGAAGGATGATCCCAGTCTTTTCCACACAGTGAGAAATAGTTTGTTAGGTAATTCAGACCTGATTTCTGCATCAGTATCAGATACATCAACCAGTCCTAAACCTCAGGTATCTGTATCGGTATCCAGAGTGAAAAAAGTGGATCGTGGCTAAAATGTTTTAGAACCAGTTTTCATTCACAAACACGACTTTAGAAGCTCTGCAGCTTTTCTGATGTGCAGCTGTAGTCTAAGGTCCAGATTCTGATGCTGATGAACACAATAAGAAGTTAAACACCTTTATGATCACTTTTCTTACTTTGTGTCTGAAGGTCCAGATTCACTGATGTCTGGAGGTTTTCTCATGGACCAGTCACTCTTCATAGACAGACAGCTGGGTCCTGGACGTTCTTCTCTCCATCTGTGGTTCTGACCTCTGAAACACAAACATGTTGTAACTCAGATCACATCAATCAGTGAGAAAATCTCTGATGAAACCATTTCAGAAGCTCTGAACACACAAACTGCTGCAGAGAATCAGAAGGTTTCATGTTTGTAACTGAGGTCAGATGAAAGCTTCTCTAGATGATGGACATCAGAGAGGAGAAACTTAAAGAAGTTCAATCAGCTTCATCAACACTTTTCTTACTTTGTGTCTGAAGGTCCAGGTCCACTGAGGTCTGGAGGTCTGGACTGGGAGGAGCTGCTCTTCATAGGTGGACAGCTGGATCCTGGAGGTTCTGCTCTGTTCTCCTCTTCCTCCACAGAAACGTCCATCTTTCTCTTCTGAGAGGAACCAGTTAGACTGACTGGGATTCACCAGTAAAGAATCAGGACTAAAGAGTCACTTGTAGAGTTTCACTCAGACAGGTCACCAAGTCAAGTGTTTTCTAGTGAGAACCAACAGGAAGTGAGACGGTGAGACGTGATGCAGCAGTTTGTTCTGAAGGTGAATCAAAGC
>SSNS01001044.1:23457-34287 GCA_006937985.1 Aphyosemion australe
ACACTCACCGTGTTCCTGATATGTGGGAACAACCAATGCCCTCCCACACACACTCCCCTCCTCACCCCTCTGGCACCCTCCCACCCCTCACTGCCGAGGACACAGGCCTCATGGGAACCACCTATCTCCACCCGGCACCCTATCAGATTGTTGACACCAACAGATACCCTCGTAATCAAAATATTTTGTTTCTCCCAGCGCTGACATTGGCCTACATGGACCTACATCACTAACCCCTGTGGGATAAACAGCTCCTGTGCTGAGTGTGTGTGAGTGTGTGTGTGTGTAAGTGTGTGTGTGTGCACGCATGTGTGTGTGTGTGAATATTTGAGTGTGTGCATGTGTGTGCACGCGCGTGTGTGTGTGTGTGTGGGGTGTGTGTGCGCGTGTGTGTGCGTGTGTGTGTGTCTGTGTGTGTGCATGTGTGGGGTGTGTTTGTGTGTGTGTTTGTGTGTGTGTGCATGTGCGTGTGTGTGTGTGTGTGGGGTGTGTGTGTGCATGTGCGTGTGTGTGTGTGTGTGTGGGGTGTGCACGTGTGTATATGTGTGAGTGTGTGTGCGTGTGTGTGCGTGTGTGTGTGTGCGTGTGTGCTCATGCGTGTGTGTGCGTGTGTGTTTGTGCGTTTGTCTGGGGTGTGTGTGCCTGCGTGTGTGTGTGAGTGTGGGGTGTGTGTGTGTGAGTGTAATTAAGTGAGTGCAAAGTCTGCTAAGTTGGACTTTCACTGTTAAAAGCTGAAAACTAATTGTAACCAAAACTTCACCTGCAACAGGTAAAACGAGAGTCCTCTGGAGGTTTCAGCAACATTCTTGATGATAAATCTAAACTCTACGATCACTTCCTGTCCGTCCAGCTCATTCCCTCTGGAGAAGCAACAGCAGAAACAAATCATCCACGTCCGACTCTGGAGGACCTGCTGGATAAACACATCTGAGGAACTGCTTGATTATTTTCACCTGACACAGGAAAGAGCCCACTCATAACAAACGCCGGGTGAGGTGGTGACAGATCTCGTTAACCCTGGTGTTATGAATGAAACGGGGAAGTTGGTACCGAGGTGTGAAGGAGGCTGAGGTGAGCGTGTGCCTCAGCGTCTCCCTGAGGTTCAGCTTGACCTTTAGCACAACCTGAAAACACACATGATGGAGCATCCAGTGGATACATTCAGGGTTTCATGTGTTTATTTTGCCATGTGCAGTGATGCGATTGGTTGAGCATGCTTCATAAATCAGTCAAACAAGCTATTAATTAAAATGTAAGATGTTTAAGGTAGAAAGTAGGGGTGTGACGATGCTTTTAGCCAATAAAACAAGATTATTACATCTGTAACAGAAGAAAACCGTTTAGCCTGTCTGACGCTTCATTAATCCAACTTGCATAGTGACGCGTTTTTAGAAACCCACCACAAAAATGGATCATGTGACTCTGGGGACCAGTTGGTTTTCCTCATGTGCCAAAATCAGATAAATTACGTTGAAAACATTTCTATGTTTCAGGAAAGGATCAATTCGAACAAAATTGTGCAACCTTTAACCTGAATCTGCACCCGGGTCCAGAACAGTGTTCATTGGTCATTTTGCTTACAGACCAGGACCAACTTTTTTATGAGAGGGGAAAATATTATCTTGTTTTACCCATTTGATGGAGTTTTAACAGCTTTAATGATAAGTTAACAGCTATCCAACTTTAGAAGCAAACTTGTTGGTTTTCTGGCAGCAGGTGAGATCTCTGGACACTAACTTCTGCAGCTATAAACACCCTCACCTGGGGCAGGGGGAGCAGGGATGGAAAGCCTAGCTTTAGCAGGTGGAAACAGCACAGCTAACAGAGCTGTGGAGGTTGTGTTGGTCTCTTAGCATTGAGCTGGTGTTAGCAACAACGTTTTCTTTTGCAGGGTGTCCAAATAGTTTGTTTTTCATCCGCTGCTCTGTCACAATTTATAGTTTCTACCTGGTACCTCAAATACGGCCACACACACAATTTAAACATTGTGAGGACATCATCAGAGTCAACTAAATCAGACAGAGACATGACTGGATAGCAGCTGCCCTGGCAAGAAATTTCATCATGTTTTAAACTTGTGACTCAGGATCTCGTTACATCCTTAGAAAAATGTAAAAATGTGGTTTTACATATTCCTACGCTAAGAGTCAGCCAGTAAAGCTGCAGGAGGCCATACGTGCACGTAGCATTCAGGATTTCCAAAGCTGAGTAGCATTAGTAAACTCTGCACCTGCAAGCTTCATGGATGGTTCATCTGGTTTTCTGAGTCAACTCTTAAGTCCTTCAGCTGTTATGAGAATAAAAAAGAGCTGGTGCTTTAAAACCTTTAAATAGAACGATCAAACTTTGTTTTCTTTCTGTTTTAGAGAAGAAAAAGACTATTTGAAGAGCTTTAACAAAGTGTTATTATAAAGTCAGTAATAAAACAAATCTTAGCGATAGCAGCAGTCTCAGGCTAACGGGACTCTGAAGCCTGGGTGGACCTGGCAGACGGCCATGGCTCTAATGAGCACCCGTTAGGAAATGAACTAAGTCCCTCTCAGAAACTTAAAACCAGTTTCCCGGTGTTTAAAGAACGGCCACGCCTACGAGGCTGCATGTGCCACTGGGTTGCCATAGTGATGGGACATCCAGGCAGGAAAAACAGGAAGTGAGAGGATGAAGTGCGTCTGATTGGACCCCTCCTCATTGTCAGATAAGTCAAGCAGCTGGACAACAAGCCTCCTTAAAGGGTCGAGTGTCACTAGCTTTAAATGTGTCTAGCTCATGTATTGTTTAGTTTAAACTCAAAGATCACACCTAAATCACAAACCAGATCAGAAAACAGAATTTCAGTTAGTCTCTTCAGGCCAGAGCGAAGCCACAAGCCTTATCTCAGACTACACCGCTGCACCATTAAACGATAGCATGCAAGGCCGTAGGAAGGTCACTCTTAACCAAACCGCCTCTTCTTCTCCCTGCTATCTGCCTCTGCTCCTCCCTACCAAGTCCTTGGGTTGTGTCAGACTAAACACCTGCTCTTCTACCCAGACGTTTCTCCAAGTTTCCAAACAATGAAAAGGCCTCAAGCACCAAGA
The DNA here is from genome assembly GCA_006937985.1 of Aphyosemion australe. NCBI lineage: Eukaryota > Metazoa > Chordata > Actinopteri > Cyprinodontiformes > Nothobranchiidae > Aphyosemion > Aphyosemion australe. Next base: position 26,535 of record SSNS01001044.1, read on the forward strand.
GATTTAAACGATGGACTTTTAATTTCTGCTTCAGACAAAGGAGTGATTGTTATGTTCAGTGTCTTGTTTGGTTTAAAGGTGCCGTGGTTTCAAGATTTCAGACTTATTTGTGTTGTTTTCTTGATAGATTTTAATTGAGGAATCTTTGTCAGTTCCACGTATTCTTGGTTCTGATTGGCTGAGTGTCCCAGTGTCTCCAGTGTCCACCACTGGTTTCATGCTTCTGACCAGCTGTCTGACAAGCAGCAGCACTGATGATGACCACAGGTGAGGTCAAAATTTTACACCAAACTTTAAAAGTGACATTTTCTCAGGGTGTTTATTATTCTGCAAAGGTTTTGGAGTTAGTTTTCACCTCGTAACCGAGCCTTTCCCCCGCCCGTGTAATGTCTGTGAAGCGTAGCTGCCGTTACCTTGGATGATTGTCCGTCCCTACGCTGCTGGCACCCATCCACTTACGCTTCGAGTCTATTCCAGAACACGTCAAGCTCAGCAGTTCAGAACAAATCAGACAGGAAGTCAAACATGAAAGCAGTGTAAAACATCTGGAAACTTTCAAAATAAAAGTCACAACCTCCGTAGCTGAAATAAACCACAGACCTTTTTGGATACATGCAGCTGTCTTTCTCCTTGCGTGTTATCGTGTGAACTTCATGCATGGTCCTCCGGTCATGTTGTGACCTAGTGGGACCAGCTGCGCGGAACGCTTTTGCTGCCCTTTTGCATCTGAAACACTCCCAGTGAGAAGGGAGCTCAGAGCGCATCCCTTATGTTATGAGATGCTTACGTATCTTTTGGAAAGCCGGGTCACACTTGGTCTTTATTTAAAGGAAGAGCCGATCCGACCTCAAGTATAGGATTAGAGTCCTAACCAAGGCCTTCAGCTCTCCGTCTCTGTTGAGCTACTGTCTATGCTTGTATGTCCACTGTGGTCATGTACATGACCCTAACTCTAGCACCAAACATAGCTCACCTAAGGCTTCCCTTAAAACATTCACATGATGATGGGGCATCATTCCATCTGCTGGAGCACCTGTCCTCTCTCTCTAGAGTTAGGGTTAGGGTTTAGTCCCAACACCTTGAATTCTCCTTGTTTCATTCAGAATGTTTCCCTTTATATGAGCTGTCATCATTTCCCACGGTTCAAAGTTCAGCTGAATTTAAATCAGTTCAAAACTACATTTAATGGTTTGTGACTAACTCACATGCAGGTTTTAGCTCTAAGAAACTAGCAATAATCCAACCCTGACCGTTTCATTTAACGCTTCGGGTATTTGGGAAATTCAACTTCTAAGGTGTGAAGCCCCAGCCCCCCCTAACCTCACCTGAGACCCTGCAGCACCTGAGAGAGGAGAAGAGGTGGTTTAGGGTCTGAGGGCTCGTCACAACACCGGGCTGCTCACACATGTCCAAGGACAAAGACCCTAACACCTGTGAGTTTGCAGGTCGGAGATGAGGTGGGGGGGGGTCTTTTGGGGAGTGTGTGTGTGTTACAGAGAGATGCATGACAACTGAGCTAAGTGCTTGAAGGTCTTTAAGTGGATGTGTGTGTGTGTGTGTGTTCAGAGCAGAACCAGAGAGAGACATGAGTGAGAACGTGTTGAGCAGCTACCTGTGAATGTGTGTGTGGCGTTTTCTCCACGTCGCTGCTCTTCCATACAGTCCAGGTGTTCACCAGGGTCTATTGTCGTCTAACTGGACTCTTCTCTCTGTCAGCTACCTGCTCTTTGATGTCTGGGAAGTCTTTCACCCTCTTTCTGTGTGGGTCAACATTCCAGCACCACACACACACACACACACACACACACACACACACACACACACACACACGCACACACACACACACACACACACATACAAAAACACACCTGCCCATAAGCACACATACAGAACCCCACAAACACAGAGGGGAGGAGAGGGTGAGGAGCAAAAGGGAGAGGGGAAGGGAGGAATAACAAAAGACCAGGAGGAGAGTGAAGTACAAGTAAACACTTGCTCTGCATCAAAGAGACGGACTTAGAAGTAAGTTAAAGCAGAGGAGCTACGCCTCACCATGGAGGGAATGGAGCAGTCCGTCATGTTAATCCTGGTGAACCTGAGCTGTTGCTCTGATTGCACAGATTTTGGATTTGTTACTCAGATTCTCTTTTATTGCTTCTGGTCAGTGTTTCTTTGTTTTTCTGACCCTCCATCAGCCATGGGGGTCATGTCTAAGACCTGGACTCCAGCTGCATTTACTCAAGGCTTTTGACTCGAAGCTTGAACATATTTGATCAAGTTAGCTGGTTAATAAGCTGATGAACCATAGGTGGGCTATTGGATCTGTGGAGCAGACCGGTACCAGGGCCATTTTAGAATCAGATGCTGGAGTTTATTATGTCATTGTAATGAGTAAATCTTAAAGACTTGAGATTGGACTTGGATTAGCACAATAAACACCCAAGTCCTCACTCTGACTTGGCCCTGAAAAGCTTAAACTCGTGGTTGTGATGAGAGTAGGGTTCCTGTTTGGTTCACACATATCCAGCAATGACAGTAGCTGCTGAACCCCAGAGACGTTGTCCACAGATCAGCTGATCGGACGGCTATGATCCATCGTCTCATCATACGTTTAGTCTGGTCTGGCAGCTCTCCCTGCTCCACATCAAGCCTGTCCTCGTCTCGGGTTGTTGTTTCAGCGCTCTCGATGACAGGTGCTGACAGATGACACACTGTCAAGAGCCTCTGATCAAACAAACAACGTCTCAGTACACTTTCACTGGCTGCTCTTAAACACAGTGTGACTGGCACGTCTGTAAACCAGAGAGGAATGAAAACACAACAACACAAATGAGTTAAGGCACAAATCCACTTACATGTTCTCTGGTGTTTCTACGCTCAAACAAAAACTGAATTTCCTTCTGAGAAAATGAAATAAAACAGGATGAATGTGAGGTTTAATCTGTCAGGAGAGAGGATGTGTCGGACGGTGGGGGTGGGGAGGTTCAGCTTCGCTATTTGACCTCTGTGCTTGATGGTGTAGTTTTAAATTTCAGGTTAATTGGTGCAGAGATGGTGCCTGAGACACACACTCTCTCTCTCTTTGTGTGTGTGTGTTTTCAGTGAGTGTTTCAGGCTTTCTTTGGGTGTCTTTCCACCTCCCTCTCACAGCCAGGTGCATGGCAGTGCTACAGAGCTTTTATCCCAAGCCGATCCCTGGGAATGCAGGGAATTTCTCCCAGACACTCCTGGTCACAGTGCCCCAGCAGCTCCTACTACTCTCACACGCAGATTCACACTCCTCCCTGGCCCGACACCCCCCCTCACAGCTCCTAACTTCGACACTATTGACAGACACAGCCCAAAGAGCAGACACCTGGCTTTGCACACACACCCTGGGGAAGCTCGGGGAAAGTCAGGGATCAGCAGAAACACTCTGTAGAAACAGGAGAAGACAGAAGGGACCAGATGTAAGATGGTAGTCAACAAAAGACAGAGGCAGGGGGTGGAGGGGCTGAAACACCGACATGGGGCAATGATTGAGGGGATGACCTGCAAAGCAAAAAAATAATTATAGATTTGATTTCAAACCCACTTAGAACACAGAAAAATGTTTTCTGTGCACAACTTTGGTTTGATTTGAATATGTTTTCTATGATAGAGTCTGTGCAGGAATGGGTTAACCCATCCTCTGAGGCTGTCAGTCAGGAGTTAACACCACCTGAGAGTCCTGTCAGAGTCACTTCCTCTCCTTTTCACCGCCTGCCAATCATCCCAGCACCACAAAAACCACATCTCTGTCATGCGTGTCATTGTGATTGTGCAGCCGTTTCTTTTTCTTTATAGACAACAGTAAAAATAACAGGATTAACAAAAGATTTTTTTTTTGCTGCGTGTCATTCACACGAACACGAAACATGAGCCTGAACGTCACAGCAGGCTGCTGGTGGCCATCTCTCCCTGTTGTAGCGCTGACTGGCATGTGTGATAACGTCCTGTCTCAATTCACACGCTGAAAGAATGAAAATGATTTAGCTGCTGGGAAGAGAAACACACACACACACACACACACACACACACACACACACACACACACACACACACACACACACACACACACACACACACACACACACACACACACACACACACACACACACACACACACACATCTAAACACTGCGGGGCATGGCTGTTCACTCCTCTCTCACAGCGCCTGCTCCTCTGAGGCCAAGGCAAACACTGGTGTGTGTGATACACTCACATCTCCACAGACATGCATCCCTCAGTTCCAAGTCCCCAGATGTTTTCTTACTTCAAGTGCTCACTGAGAGAGCTGTGAATTGCATCATGCATCTGAAAATAATCTCACTGCTGATTCTAACATGCAGAAAATCATCAGATTATTACTGTGAGCTATGTCCAATTGATTCTGTGTGATATACAAAACCTGCTCATGTCAGAATTCTGCCTCAGCAGTAAAGTTTGTCTTTGGTGAGATCACCTGGACATGTAGAGGAAGGACGTGCAGAGACAGGAGTGAAACCAGGCAGTAACCAGCCTGTCAGCAGCGCTGCAGCTGTGTGGCGTCTCTGTCAGTTGGCCGGACTCTGTTTCACACAGAATACCTCCGTGGCTCTCTAATAGACCCTAGGCCTTTCCTGACCTCACAAAACCGGCTTGCTATTGGTTCCCCAGGGGGTCCTGGACCTCCCCCTTGCTCAAACAGATAGATGCTGCACTTGAGAGAGAGAGAGAGAGAGAGAGAGAGAGAGAGAGAGAGAGAGAGTGTGTGTGGGTGTATGGTGTGTGGGTGTGTGTGTGTGTGTGTGTGTGTGTGTGTGTGTGGGGGGGGGTGCTGGCTGAATGTGTTTCTACCGTTCCAGTTTGTGCAATTTGAGGCCATCAAAGATGAAAGTTGTGTTATGATGCTTATCAGAACCTAAACCTGACCCCAGGAGTGGAAACTAAAATAGATGTTGAGAAAATACACCTAACCCCATACTCACAAACATCTGCTCTATATAAAATAACTTATTAATGTTTGAGTAAAACTGATGATAGAGTTATGTGCAGGTTCATTTCAAAATAATAGTGTTATGCTTTTGTTTTCTTTATTCTTGGGTTATTATTCCAGTTATTTTATCCACATTCAAATGTCATTCATCCCTGCTAGTGTTTGTGTGTGTGTGTGTGTGTGTGTGTGTGTGTGGGTACTCCTTAGTTAAGTGAGTGGACTCACTCATCAGAACAGAAAAAAGAAAGGTACCTGAACATCCTCCCAGAGGAACTCCTTTAACAGCAGCTTGGTGAACAATGTCTTCTCCAGCATGATGGAGCACCGGGCCAGAAGGATAAGGTCAGAACTAAGTGGATCAGGACCAGAACATCAACATGTTGGGTCCAGGAAACTCCCCAGACCTTAATCCAGTGTTTCTCAATTATTTTCCATCAAGTCCCCATGGGAGATACAATCTTTTACATCCTTGTCATGAAATCTCATTACCAGGGGGTGGGTGGGGGGTCCCGTCCCCCCGCGCACACCTGGGGGGTGCACCCCACCAATTGGGGAAGTCTGTCGTAATCCCACTGGACTGGTCCATCCTCCAGAAGCCGGAGGACAAACACAAACCCAAGAATGAGCTCCTGTCATAGTCGGATTCTGCCACAGTCTCATTACCTCATTCAGACACACCTGCAGTTAGCAGATTCTTGTCACCTGTGTCTGTCTGCAGGACTCCCTTTAAAGCCTCATTCACACCGAGTGTGGATCAGATGCAGACCAGAATCCTTACGTCTCCACAACGTAGCTCATGAGTTCACGCGATAACAACTAAAGAGGAGCTGGGACACAAAAGCCATACCTGTACTATCAGTGTGAACTGATATTCCTCTCATTGATAACAGAAGCTGACAGAATAATGCAACACGAGTTTTATTTTGAAAAACACTGGATGCACCTCACTGAAACATGCCTCACTTCCTGTCTGGCTTGTGTAAATTCTTCAACTTCTGCATGTAGCGTTCAGAAAAAACAGAATCCTTGCTGAAAGATTTTGCAGCTCTGCGTCCGGATCTGCACCGCAGCCGGTGTGAATGCTCTGATTGAGCTCAATGAATTTCGGTCTTTGTGGAAGTTGTACGGATTCCGATCCTCGTCTGTTCCACGCTTCGTGTGAATGAGGCTTTATCGTTCTGAAACCAGTCATGGGCCAGGCCTCCAGCCTCACCCTTAGTGAACTCCTGCTGTGTGTGTCTCCTCTATCCCGTTCCCTGATGCTTTAAGCTTTTTATTGTCCAACCATGACAGATCCATCAGTCGGGCTCTGGATCAGAGGCTGATTGACAGCATGTCTAGAAGAACAAACACTATTGATTTTCACTCTTTACATAAAGTAACTGTGATTGTCAATGAAACCTCTGAAATGATGCAATTCTATTTCAGTAACCAAGGAAACATTGGATAAAAAGATCTAAAATACTGAATCAGCATATCTGGTGGAAAACACATTCCTTTAGACTCTAGAAGTTTGTAAATCCAGGTATGGACTGAATAACTTTCATAGTAACAGAAGAAAAGAGGAACTCCTTTTCCCTTTTAGAGACCGGAAAACCAAAACTCTCTGCTGAGTCATCCTGATGTCGTGATCAGCTCTAATTAACACAAACAGGAAGCAGGCGGATGGACGGAGGAGTGGAATTAAAGAGAGGAAGACAGGACACTCCTCTTTGGCTCAACACCAACAGCCTAACAAGCTCTCCATCGTTGTCATGTCATCACTCAATTAAAAGGTTAGGCCGTGTTTATTCTTTCTATTAGGAAGATTTGGGAAAACATCAACAATCACTTACAAGCAGCACTCGCTGCCTCCAGGCCAAACCTCCCTTAATTACTCTTTCTGAGTGTGTCTGTGGCTTTTCTCAGAGGGAGGAAGATATTCATCTGCTGCGGTGTCTGCTTTATTAAACTTTATATCATTATACCATTTATAAATCATTATTACATTGAAGGTGACTCATTTTTTGAATTTTCTCAGAATTTCTTGAAACTGTGAAAAACTCTTACATCTCAATTTTGTCCTAAAGAATTTCCAGTGTGATCAAATAAGTATCAAGTAGGAGCCTTTACTGTCTGGATCTCCATGCTGGGAGAGATGTAAGGGGACCACAGAGGCTTCACGTGTCATCTTCAAAAAGAACCACTAAAAAAACTCGGCTTTTAACCAAAGTCCAGAACATCTAATGAGTGATTTCCTAAAAGGCTGCATCATCAGGAAAACCTGCTAAAAGAAGCTTGTGGGTGAGTTTATCATCACATCAGCATGATGCATGTGGAAGCAGAAAATCAAACTCCTCTGTGACTCCCTGCTGAACCCCCCCGCCTTCCCGTAGGGTCCCGATAAGCATCTTACCCAACTCTGAGACACACACACACACACGCACATACACACACACGCACACGCACACGCACATACACACACACATACACACACACACATACACACACACACACACACACAACACACACACACACACACACACACACACACACACACACACACACACACACACACACACACACACACACACACACACACACACACACACACCACCACCATAGAATACCAAGGAGCGTATGTGTTTGAGTGCGTGTGTGTGCTCATGAATCTCTGTGTGATTGAATCTAGACACAGTAGATAAGGTTGGTGCTTCAGTGATGCTGTAGACTCCTGGTCTGTATGGTAGGTGTGTGTGTGTGTGTGTGTCAGAGCGC
>SSNS01001044.1:37764-50264 GCA_006937985.1 Aphyosemion australe
AAGGTTTATTATTTCCAATGGTCGTAAACACAACATTCCTATAATCAGGCTGCAAATCCCAGTGAGAACTGATGCTAATAATAATAATAATAATAATAATAATAATAATAATAATAATAATAATAATTATAATAATAATAATAATAATAATAATAATAATTATTATTATTATTATAATGACAATTCATTTATTTAACAATTCATATAATTTACAGCAAAACCTAACATATTTTTAGTTTTTTAATCAAAAATGATAGAAACTGAATAAAACAACCTCTTGTTTTTTAGTAGAAAGTAAATAAACAAGTTGAACTGGAAGTAAAGCCAGAGCCGGGCTGTTTTACATGTTCTGTTTAGAGTCTGGTTCTGGTCCTGTTGGGAAACGTTTATGTGATGGACCTGTTGTCTGTGAACGCAGCTCACTCTCAGCTCTGCTGGCTGGCAGAGGCCTACTGTACGTAGGGGGATGCTGGGAGAGTTCCTCCCATCAAACCTTCAGGGTGAGGTGACATCAACAGGCTGTGAACAGGAAAAATCTGACCCAAAGGTCACACTTCACTTTTTTCTCTTGAGAACCTGGCCCCAGACACACTCGGCTGCAAAATACCTGCTCACAGGTTGTCTAAAACAACACTGAATGTTCTTCTCTAGTATCGCCCCAGATTGTTCTCATTCCAGCTTTTTTGGACTGTCCAAACTATTTCTTACCAAATAAAATGAAGGAGAACATTAAACATATAGAGTCAATCTATTAACAACACATTCAGTTCTAATAGATTGTTTTATTTTTTTTTAAACAGTTTTATTTTGTTTCTAAGCTGTTTAGCACATTTTAGAACCCACAGTTTAGATCTGTCAACTACGCACGCACGCATGCACGCACGCATGCACGCACGCACGCACGCACGCACGCACGCACGCACGCACGCACGCACACACAGAAATAAGTAGATTCTGTAAAAGGTCAGCTTATCTTCATGTGCGTTGAAGTGTAAATTTCAGCATCTGTTGTTTAAACAAAAAGACACAGCCTTCAACTGAGAAGGTTTAAAATGCAGAATGATGAGTTTCCTTCTCTTGATTGTGTGCAGAGAGAGAGAGAGAGAGAGAGAGAGAGAGAGAGAGAGAGGGTGTAACAGTTCTATTTTTATTTAATTTGAATCAATTTTGTTTGTGTGTGTAGTTGATAGTCAGAACCATTCTAAAACTATGTGTGAAAGTAATAAATGTGTGTGTGTGTGTGAGAGCAGTATTTTATTCTGAAAATGAAAATGAGGAATATTTGCTCTGATCTCAGAATTATTAAACATCTTAACAGATCCTTTTGGAGTTGTTTGTTGCAAATTCCTTCTAAACTCGTGGACCCTAAAGTTCAACTGAAATCTCCAAGGACGTCTCATATTCAGACAAAATTATTGCTACAACAAGTGGTGATATCCATCAGCGGGCATGTGGTTCTATGAAGTGAATCAAGCCAAACAGAAGGATGAACAGGGGCAGAAGGTAAATATTTGGTCTAGTCTAAGTGCTGGTGTTTACTTTAAGAACAGCAAAGCTGTTTGTATGAAGCCTCTCCCTCCTCCAGTGTGTAAACTTGGCCACTAGATAAAGACTCGGCCCTGCTCGCCTCTCTGAGATGAAGAGAAAGACAGTGAGGGAAGGATAACAAAATAAACACAAACGAAGGAGGGCTTTTCTTTTGGCTCCTATCTGTATCAGAAACACTTACTGTACCATGGCACAACAAATAAAGAGGTGACAAGTGAGCAAAAATATAAATAAATAACACTGCTGTGAAGCCACGTGGAGAGTGATACAAGTATGAAGACTGTGATAAAGAATGAGTGCCTTTTTTAAATGTATTCATCTTTTGGCCAAAAGAGGAGAAAAATATCATAATAACCATAGAAAACAAAATATGGAAGGGAAGCATAATGTAGACTAAGAGAAGATTAGGCAGGAGTAGCACAGTTTGAGAGTGAGCCAGAAAATAAAATGTTTGTGTTAGGACCAAAGATGGAGACGTAGTCAGTGAGGTCCAAAGGGAGAGACTCTTATGAGCTGTGATGGAGTCGGCATTTGGTCATTGGAAACAAAACAAAGCAAAACAAAACACAAAGTATGGTGCTGAGCAAGTCGAGGGGATTGGGAGGCTTCCTTAAGGACAACACCCTTTATACAACATGCACATCTTTATTGATAACCTGTCACTGCATCTTTATGTGGGTCCTGCTTGTTTATAGGACCTCTGTTATTGTGTTTATACTTAAAGTTGTGGAACAATTAAAAACCATATTTTAATGTTTACTTCTGATTCTAATGGGTCACTCTGAGTGTTTCATGCAGGCTGAACATGAAAACAGTCTCCTCCACCTATCTCCTGCATTAGCTTCTGATAGAAAATAGACGGTGAAACTCTAGGATTAGAAAATCCTGACAGATCTACGTCACACTGTCACTGAACATTCATGGACTCACCCATCTTGACTCACGACGGGGAAGGCTGTTGTTGGTTTAGCGTCCAGGAAACAGCAGAGAACGTCTGGGCTAGTAGAAGCTAACCGTTAGCATTAGCAACTCCACCACACAGCAGACCTCCTCCAGGCTTGTGTTATTTGTGGAGATAAAACATCAACGTTGCAGAGCAAACAGAGTCAGTGGTAGAGTCGTGTTGCTGTTAGCCAATCAGAGGAGAGATGTCCATATATCAGGAAGTAAGACTCCAGATCCTGCCGTCTGAAGCTACTTTCTCCTCCAGTGGACTTCTACCTCATGAAACAGGCGCATCAGAGCTTTTTTCTCCAAGTACCAGGCCTTCATTCCTACTAGAGACCGCTGCAGATGTATCGATTTAATGAGTGAACCACGGCTTTCATAATTGGGGATTTCATCCCTACCATTTTTGATCAAGAAATAAATTTAAAAAAAATCTGTGTTTACTTAACAAGATCCGCTCTTCAACACCGAAGTTGATTTGTTTTAACCAACTCTATTACCTGTTTCAGTCATGATGTCGCCTGTCAGCTGTTCGTTATACACAGCCCGGCCAATAAAAAGCCACCACCTGGATTTAACTAAGTAAACAGGTAGGAGCCTCATATTGGATAATTACTGCATCTTTCAGCTGGCAACAAGCTATTTAGCGCTTTAGCTAACCTAAAGTTTAGGTTAATATCAAACATGATAAAACTTGTCATTTGTTGTGAGTTTTACTGTTAGAGCTGCACTTTCAGCACAGTTCTGTTGGATATCAGGTCCATGTTTTTTTCTCTCAGCGCTGTGAGACCACCACTATTATTTTTTTTAATTTTTATTAACCTGGCCGATCTTGGACAGCTCGGCTCTGGTGAAGGAATAAGGAATTAACTGGAACCTGACACGGGTAAGATACACATTATTTTGTTGGTATTTTCCTGCTAAAGTTGGTGAGCACTCCCGTGGCCCAGAGGTTAGGCAATCATCTTGTAATCGGTGGTTAGTGAGGTCGATCCTAACTTTTAACTTTTATGCATTGAATAAAGCTCTACTTTAAACACCTGTTGATGTGGATATTGTAATTAAATGTCAAACAAGCAAATACTTATATATAAATAATTAAAAATAATTGTCCCCAGCAGCACAATCACATTTATGCATATGGTCCGCACCAGTTTTAAAAACAAACTGACATCCTTGTCTCTGTAAGAACTACATCTAACTTTGTAGTTTGAACTCCATCTTCTATTAATGACCTGCTTGTTCCAGATGTTCCCAGCAGAGCACCTGGCTCCCAGACTGCAGGGTTGGTTTCCTAGAGTCCTCTTGGACCTCAGTGGATCACCCATCCTGAGCCAGTTCTGTTGGAGGGCTCTTCCTGTTAAAGACGAGTTTTCCTTTCCACTGTCGCCCTTCCTTCTGTGCTGCTCACATTGGGGAGATGTCCTTCAAGTAAAGATTAAAACCAATCAACTGATTCCTTCATCGGTCTGACTAATTGGCATTATGGGTCTAAGTTCATAAACATATCAATTAGCTCAAATCTGGACCTGCTACGATCTAGACTTGAGCCTCTATAGAGCTTTGAGATGACTTTTGTGGTGCTACATAAATAAACTCGATTGAATTGAGTTGAATTGAATCATAACATAATGATATGCTCGATTGCTTCTGCAAAAGCTGGATATGATGCGAGACCAGAGCATAACCCCACATGACCCTGTGGGCCTTCAGACTAAGGTGCCATGAAAACAAAGGTCTGCCTCTTTTCTCGTGTTATTTGTTCAGTATGTTGTACAAATTTCCCCATGTTGCAGGCATGTAGAAATCAGCACGGCGAACTGTGCCCAACCCTGGCTTACCTTATGGACTTTGTTACCATGCCACAGAGTTCAGGCCTGACAGATCCAATAACCTCTGCAGCCGTTGTTCAGGGGAAAAACTGCTTGGAGCAATCCACGCCAAAGAACGCCCCGCGCCTCACCCTGCGTTTAAAGTTATGATCCTTATCGTAATTAATTCAATAACGCGGTAATGTGCCGCAAACCCGCACCCCCTTTGCCTTTTCCAGTGTGTGGGGGATATAGGCTTTCAGGTCCAGGCTCCCTCACTGACTTCAGTGTCGACTGTAATAGGGAGCAGACAGGAGTTAGACAGTGATAGGTATGTCTGCACTGGCGCGAGTAAAGAGGCCTAATCAAATTTGTTTTAAACTTTAAAAAGATACTTTCAAGGGTTTGTGTTAATAACCTAATAATAAGAAGAAATGGAAAGCTGATCCAAGGTCAACAGTGGAAGGGGGCCATTTTTAATTTGAAAAACCGGAGTGGGCTCCAGGTAATTGGCTACCATCCTGTGGATGCACACTCGGGCTACCAGGGATGCCACATCACAGGGCTGCTATAGGAGATGAAGTAAATGACTGCAACAACTGTTAAAAGACCTGCAGACTGATAGGAATAAAAGCACAAAAACAAACAATGCTGTAAGTGCCTCTGACAGGAAAAACACTAAAAATCCCAAACATACTTCCAGATGAAAAAGTTTGGAAAAGCATCTTAAAGCAAAGAGAAAGGTTACTTTCATTTAAACCACGGCTAAAATGAACATCATCGTCACTTCCTCAGACCCATTACCTGAAATAATATAAATATTATCAGTAAAAACAGAGAGCATGTCATCTCAACATTTTAGAGTAATTGGGAACACGACCCGGATTCAGATGAAAAGTAACAGCCGGGGACGGCGTATTGTTTTTCCCAAGCCCTAATTACCCAAACAAACTCCTGGAGATTTAAACCCTGATTAGACGGAGTTGTTACCCTCTAGTCAGCAGGTGTGTGTCTGTGAATGCGTGTGCACTTTTTTTTATTATTAATGAGTATAACTGTGATCTGCTGAGAATCAGCTGCTCAGACAACGCTTCTACTGTCCACTCAAACAAACAGTCCTGGATTCACAGAGCTGCTGAAACTAGGAAGTAAAAGTCCCTGTGTTTGAGTTTCAGTCACTTATGAAAAATGACATAAGTTAGGCAAACTAGCTTGATCGTTTCTGAAACAGAAGCTGTTATGTTTGAAGGCATGTTTCTGTGTAGAAGGAGACAGAGAGGCGGGTCATAATGTCCAAACCCTGTTGTGGTAAATAGATGTGGTGACGCGATGCAGAGGAGACTGATGAAGACTACACATCACATCATCTCTTCCTGCTTTAGGCTGCTGTTTGTCTGACATGCTTATGAACTTTTGACCTATGAGTCAAATCATCATGATCAGCTGTAGCTTTGACTGCAAACAGCAGCGTTTTCTTTTTAAATCATTTTTATCACATCTATGCTACATTATGGTTCCATTGAATGAGTGCAGCTGAAACTGCATTTGAAAAACAGGCACACCTGTGCTCAGGACTCATTGCAACGTTAGGCGTGTTTCCACTATCAGAACTTCAGGGTCAGAACTACCGCTCCCTCCAACCATCACCAGCAGGCATGGAGGGTGACGTGTCTATCCCAAGGACACAACAGCAGAATTCCCTGCAGGAACTGGGATTGATCCAGCAACGCTTCCATTACTGGACAACCCACTCTACCTCCTGAGCTAGTGCTGCCTGGAACAGTCTCACTCCTAACCGGGAGGGAGCATTCCACCTTTTTCCAGTTCCTTGGCCTCAGATTTGGAGGAGCAGACAGTGATTCTGTCCGCTTCAGCCAGCTGTGAACCAGCCCAGTATGCAGTTTTGGAGATTGTATGTGTGTTAAAATGACAACAACACCCTTCCTTTGACAGCTGGTGGCTTTTGTCAGACTTAAAAGCCATTTCTCTGAATAAAGGCTACAAAGGAAGCTATCTAATGGATAACTCATTTCAGAGTGGCCAGGAAATCCCTCTAAGAAACAAGAAAAACAAACCCTGCACAAGTTTGCCAAGACTCCTCTGTACATGTACAGAACAGAAAAGGGATGTTACTGAGCCGGACAGAGAAACTAGCTGGGATGCTTGATGGGTGATCGCGGACTTTAGGTTCCTGTAAACTGTGACCTATAATCGGTAAAATGCTACATCAGATCTAAAACAAGATATGGAGGTGTGTGCATGTGTGTGTATGTGTGTGTGTATGTGTGAGCGTGTGTGTGTGCACGTGTATGTGAGCATATGTGTGCATATGTGTGTGTGTATGCATGTGTGTGTGTGTGTGTATGCATATGTGTGTCTGTGTGTGTGCATATGTGTGTGAGCACGTGTGTGTGTGTCTGTGTGTGTGTGTGCGTGTGTGTTTGTGTGTGCATGTGTGAGTGTGTGTGTTCGTGTGTGTGTGCATGTGTGTGGGTGGGTGTTAGAGGTGCCTGAAAAAATTGATTCGCATTCGAATCGTGATTCTTACTTAGAAAGATTCAGAATCGATTCTGTCTGAAAGCCTTTATGTAAACTGCAGTATTTCCGAGTGTCCCTGAACGCATCATCGCTGGAGCACTGATTCTAGCTGCTCGCTCTATGTGCTCCTACACTGCAATCTGCTGAAATACGACAGAGACTTACCTTTATTATTATCCTGTGTGCGTTTTATGAGTCAAGAAGTAAAGATTTGTTAAATTTTACAAGGTAAGCAAAAATAAATGTTGCCTTTTCATCAAAAGATTGCCTCTGTTTACAGTTTTAGAATCACTATTTTACCTTGTAAATTTGCATTTTCTTGAACATAACCAGTTTTCTTTAAAGTAAAATAACAATTTCCCATAGCTTTTTCTAACTTGCAGAAGAAAGTAGTTAATCCTGGAACTGACACTCTTTAATATTGATTGTGAATCAATTTGAATCGAGAATCGAAAATCGATTCTGAATCGAATAGGCATCCCGAGAATCGGAATCGAATCAAATCGTGAGTTGTAAGATTCACATCCCTAGTGGGTGTGCATGTGTGTGTGTGTGTGTGCGTGTGTCTGCGTGTGTGAGTGTGTGTGCGTGTGTGTGCACATATGCGTGTGTGTGCATGTGCACATATGCGTGTGTGTGTGTGTGTGTGTGTGTGTGCATATGTGTGTGTGTGTGCATGTGTGTGTGTGTGTTGGTAGGTGGGTGGCTAGTCGGTGGAGGGTGTGACAGCTCAGGATATTTGACCAATGTTTGCCCCCCCAGTCTCCCCTCAGATTGATTAAATTGGATCAAGATGACACCAATAATTGGCTCAAGCTGGGACCGGTGCGCAGACCCAACGATCCATATCTAACTCCTTTTGTTACGATGGTGTCCCTTTTCCCCTCGCCGCGCCTCCTCTTGGAACGGTTTACCTTGGCTCCGCCACAAGCGTTTTAGCCCAATCCCTCACTGAACACAACAGCCCGCTGACATCATGAGAGCCGCGTAAAGGTTACATTTTTTGCAGATGTCTGAGAAATGATGAACTTGCCGGCTTTTCACGGTCGCCCAGTTCATCCCTCTGGTCACCATGCTCAGGGGAGACGGAGGAAAAGAGGTGGTGGTGTGAAATTTTCCCGTTTGATATCAAGATTCTGGACCTCGGGGAGAAGAAAGGTTTGGGAAGTGCAGCAGATGATTTATCCTGAGTGTTTTGAAACAGTGAAAGGAAACTGTGCTCAATCCCTGCATTAAAAAAGAAAATAATATCTACACAGCTTTCAGAAAGTGTAGCGTTGACTTCACGTCCTCTACAGTAGATCAGGGACAGTGTGGTTTTCTGCTCTCCTTCATTTTTCCACAGGGTTGATTTATTTTTCAAGGCAGTGAAAAAGCTCTAATTATGTAAAGTAAATTGTTAGAAAGTGCAGCTCCACCAGAGAAGAACAGCCTAATAAGAAACAATATACACCTCACAGCTCTTGCTTGTGACCTGCCGTTGCCTGCTAAATAGGTCTGACATGTTTGTTATGCTTAGAAATTCCTGACTACTGGAATCTACTTTCTCCCTTCAAACTGCTGATTTTCCTGGCCGGAGCGTTGCCTTGGCTCTGCTCCCTCTAAACCCTTAAAAGACAAACAAACATCTCCAAACCTTCGAAAAACTTGCTTGATATTTTCAGCCTCGTGTCGGTCTGAGAAACGGGGTGGCGCACGGGCATTAAGAACAGTTAAATCAGGTAAGTGGTGCAGGTTATCGCTCCACAATCAGAGCCCTGTCTACCACCCTTGGCTGATGCATTCAATTACGTTCTCCGGCACTTTATCTAATGTTGTAACTCAGCCCCAAAGGCTGGGTTGATCCTGCTGCGTTAGAGCCGCGGACAAAATCTTCGCCTGTCACATCTGATCGAAGCAAAGCCTTGTGGATCCGATTGCTTTGTCACCAAGGTTACTAATCAGATTTCCATCCAGCTCAGCCTCATGCGGGATTTCCCGATCAAACGCCGTAAGTTGGCCCCAACTGGCCGGCTCGGACTCATTATCTAACATGTTTTCTATGTAGAGAGGTCAAGCATGGTGTAAGGCTCAGGGAGAAACACTATACCTGTCTTTTGGAGCAGGCTGGAGGTAGAGTCACCATTTGGGTTAAAAAGGAAAGGATACGATATCACCAGGGTCAACGCTGGGACTCGGCTCTCATCAGGGGATGATGCTGGATTTAACAAGAGCTCCATTAATCTCAGGAACATTTTCAAAAGCAGCTCGATGTGAGGAACTTTACTTCTTACATAAACACAAAAAATTCAAGAAGGTTTTGATTTTCTTCTCCAGAAGTCAGAAAGTCGTCATCTCAGAGATGCTTGCACTGGATTAAACCAGTCAGAGAAGACTACAGTGATGCTTTGATTCACTGTGGAGCCAATCACACGCTCTCTTGTTTATTGACACAGAGCTGACCTTTGACCTCAGCCTGTGCCTGCCAAAAGGTACGATATTAGTCATGGTAACTCACTCTGTGTGTGTGTGTGTGTGTGTTTGATAGGGTTAGGGTAGATGTCTCCTTCAACAGCAGCCAGTTCCAACTGGTTGCCAGATTCTCTGAAAAACAGGAAGTGGTGGAAAAGCAAAAGCTGGAATTCTAACAAACATTTAATGTGTCAGCAGCACACAAGAGTAATCTGATTACTGCATAAAGACTTAAGTTTGGGTAGACGTTTTCAAAGGTAAAACAGTCAGATGCTTCGGGGATTTATCTGATCACATCACAGCCTGTAAAAATGCAGGAAAAGTCCATTTCTTCAGACATGAGCTGTTCTTCACCTTTTTACAAGACACCCTGTGTGTGGACCAATAATCAGAGGGCATATTATGAACATAGCAAAACAATATAGTGCTAAGTCATTCATTCATTCATTCATTCATTCATTCATTCATTCATTCTCATACCCTCTTGCTCCCGTTCAGGGTGGCAGGGACCTGTGTGTCTATTATTGCTATATTATTATATTTAAATGTAGTTTTTAAATCCTGTACAAATAGAAAAAATGTGTTTTTCTTCTTCCTCTGCAGCCGGTATCGATCCACGGATCTGTCTCTGGGACCGATGTTTGGGAACTTTTGCTTCAAATGTTCCTTAGTAAAACTAAATATTATGATCATTGTTGACTCATCTCCATCCTCTATTTACTATAATTAAATAAAGAAAAAATAACAATCATTCATTTTCTAAATCAACACCTGCATTGCCCTCTGCTACTTCCAACAGAGAAAGTTGTTTATGTTTTAAACTTCAGCTGTTTGCTGTTTTTCAATGATATTTTATTGCTTCTCCAGGTCAGTTTACTAACAACGTGTGGGTGGAATCCTTTGTTCTAACAGAACATGAAGCTGTTGTTCTGGTGAGGAATCCTCTCTCCTGCTGGACCGGGAAATATGAGAATGCATCATGAATCTAAAAATAGCAGTGGTATCAGTTAAGACACGGCTGATGTCAGATTATCTCTGAATCGTTTAGACGAAACGTCGTCCTCCTTTTAGAGCGAAGGAGAGGAGAGGAGAGGAGAGGAGGTGAAGGTGGTGCTGAAGCTGACATGATCTTTGTGGAGGAAGCAGGTCACCGTGGAGGACTGAGCAGAATCAGAGGTGTGAACGTCGCTCACTTTAGAGTTGTTCAGGCTTGTAGAAATCATGTGATCCACAGAGATAATGATCTCCTGTCTAGAACCGGGTTCTGGTTCAGACAGGATTAATAAAAAAATTGATTCTGCAAAATGACTTGTGTTTTTCTTTTAGCCTTTACTTTTTTAATTATAGTTTATGCTATCGTGTGTTGGACTGTAAATGTAAAAAATCTATTAAAACACTTGAAATGCCCTAAAAACAGGAGAAGTGGTTTAATGAAGAACAATATGTCTACAAACGGAGCTCATAAACTCTGAGATTAAAACCTGAGATTAGGAATAAGTTCCATACGGTTCATCACCATAAAGCAGCAGATGCTTTTCTTCTGTTGGATATTTTCCTACCTGCTGATTCCTGAGTTTGATCAGACATCTTTTTGTTCTCTGTTTGGTCTCATGGAGGAGAAACCAAACCGTTCCAAGTTCAAGGCTTTAAAAATGATTTATGTTCATTTCCCAGTGGCACATTTAAAAATGACAAACCAAAACTAGTATCTGTTTAGATACGCATAAAACACATTATTTATAATTGACATAAATGTGCAAAAATCCTTTTTAATGCTCCATACAAAACCAGCTGAGAGAATAAAAACGCAAACTAACATTTTAGTAAAAACTGTCAGAAGAAACAGAAGTGAAAAAATCTTACAAAATACTAATAAAATAAATTATTTCTGCACCTAAATCTCTGTCTAAAAATTTTAAAAACAGTTATTTTCATACTCTTTAAATACATACAGGTTACATAGTAATTTTGATTCATTCTTATTTCCAAATAATGTAACGGAGAAAATAATCACACAAAAGTGATTAATGGAATAAAAAGTGTTGAGTTATCCCTCATAACAACATGAATATGTTAGACACAAACTGAGTTTAGGGAAGCATCAAATAAAAAAATCTAAACCAGGTTCTTTAAACATACCAGCGTAGCGCTGACGTCCCTCTGAAGTCTGACGTAATTTATCCAGAATGTTTATCCAAGGAAAACGTTAGAGGAAGAGGGACAACGATGTGTCTGTGAAATGAAACGATCAGTAAACGACACAAATACACAAAAACTATAAATGACACAGATTCAACACGACTCAGGATTTGGGAGAAAAGGCTGTCTCTGGGAGCACCAGGAACGGTGTCTAAGTGAAACTTCAGTGAGCGATGGAGGAGGATTGTGAAAAGGGCAGAGAGACCAAGTGCGTTGAGTGGTGAGAGTCGGGCTGATTCTGTTTCACTATGTGAGCGTGGAGGGCTGGGAGCCCCGGCCCGGCACCGCCCGCTCGGGCCACGGCCGTGTTATATGACCTGTCTAACCAAACAGCTCTCACAGACACAGACATTCCTGCTCCTGCTCTTTTCCCATCACTGGGGTGAGACAGACGTTGGGGGCTGAGACATGACGAGCAGAGAGACAAGGGGAGAAGAGGGGCAGCAGAGGAGGAAACGTTTCTTTGGCACAAGGCGAAACACCGGAGAGAGCTGCTTGTCTGAGGCAGAAAACGAGATCCGCTGGAGTGAAAAGTTCACAGCCTCTTCAGAAACGTCCTCTGGACGGAGTTCAGTGGTCTCTGGGGAAGCTGGAGTGCCATGACCTGATTGGCTGTCAGCCTGAGATGGAGGCGCTTGATTGGCTGTGACACATTCCACATTCTAACCCTTTCCGACTCACATTTTCATTGATGTTGCCCTATCAGATTATGCATGGCTGCCAAAGATAGCTGACATGTGCTCAGCTGGCTGCAGGGCCAAACTCAGGAGAAAGGTTCACGCACACCTTCCATTCAAAACCTACCAGAGTTAGTTTTCTCTTCGGGTTCACAGCACCGATAAAGTGTCCTCGCTCGGTTTCACCGTTTAGACCCGTCTCCATGTGCACTGGCTTCACTACGGTCCATCATCAGCCTTGTCACATGTGTCAAATCCTGACTTTCACACCTTGGCAGTCCTCACTCGGTGGCCCCCAGAGCTCTAACAATACTCCACATCCTTCCAT
>SSNS01001044.1:57764-59084 GCA_006937985.1 Aphyosemion australe
AAACCTCCTCTCTGTGCGTAACTGTGCCGTGACAGCCATGACAGTTATTAATCACCGTCTCTTCCTCCTCTTCCCAACGGGACTCGGACATACAGAACAAGGGCTTCTGTTTGGGAGCCGGGGTCTAAAATTAGCGGCCGTCTCAATCAACAGGCTGATTTAGTGGTAGCAAATGTGTGTGTTAACATGTGTGTGTTAGTGTGTCTGAGTGCTGGGGCGGATCAGAGGACTGATCCCTCTGGATTTCCTCTTCCTACGGGACTCTGATTCTGGTCTCCGACACCGACGGAAAGCTTTTCTTTATCTTTCTAGAAATTCTCAGGTTTAGTTAAATATCAGATAAAATAAGACCCCCCCCCCACACACACACACATCTCCTCTCTGATTTTCCCCAGACACACACAACACCCCAGCTAGCAGCAGTCCAGCAGAGCTGACCCTTGACCTATTGAAAAGCTGGGTATTAGCTACCTTATCAGTGCCACGCTCCCCCTGTCACCTCCACACCCATATTGAATTATAAAAATAACAGAGTGAGGATGCGGGGGTGCTGCAAGGCCCCGTCCTCGGCTCCAACACTATTATGGCTATTTAACATGCTTTGCAGATGAGATGCAGCTTTTCTTCTGATCCAAACCAAACAGGACTCACATCCAATCACTGAGGCCTCATGAACAAACGACCTGCCTTGTTTTCCTCACTTGGCTGAAAAATAACTTGATTTGTATTTTGATCCTGAATATTTCACGTCTCACATATAAAGTTTTTAACCCTCCCGCGTTTCTAGAGGGGTCAGGTGGACCCCAGGTGTGTTTTTTCTTTTGATTATTGAGGAGTGAGCACCATCCACCCCTGCCACAAAGACCCCAAGAGATTACCCATCAACCCTGCTCAACCATCCCCTGTCCTGGAGGGGTCACCCAATAGGACAGCAGGATGGTTAAATATATAGAACTTGTCTTATCAGTAATTTATTTCCAACAACAGATGGATTTCTCACATCTGTCCTCCATAACTCTGAGACTGTTGCTGCACCAAACACACCTTTATGTTTATCAGCTGGACGTGAGCTGAGAAAGTCAGGTGTTTGGTTTGGGCTTCAATCAGCAGCAGAGTGTTTTCCTCTGTTTATGTTTATCTTTTTGTTGACATTTTAGAATTTTCCTGTTTTTCAATTAAATAACTACATTTGGAATGGCAGCCCTCACTCGGTCAGCCCCAGAACCAACTAACTAACTAACTAACTAACTAACTAACTAACTAACTAACTAACTAACTAACTAACTATCTATCTATCTATCTATCTATCTATCTATCTAT
>SSNS01001045.1:1930-12299 GCA_006937985.1 Aphyosemion australe
GGCTCCGGGGGTGGATGAGATCCGCCCGGATTTCCTTAAGGCTCTGGATGCTGTGGGGCTGTGTTGGTTGACGCGGCTCTGCAATATCGTGTGGACATCGGGGGCAGTTCCACTGGATTGGCAGACCGGGGTGGTGGTCCCCCTATTTAAAAAGGGGGACCGCAGGGTGTGTTCCAACTACAGGGGGATCACACTCCTGAGCCTCCCTGGTAAGGTCTATTCAGGGGTTCTGGAGAGGAGGGTCCGTCGGATAGTCGAACCTCGGATTCAGGAGGAGCAATGTGGTTTTCGTCCTGGCCGTGGAACACTGGACCAGCTCTATACCCTTGGGGGGTCCTGGAGGGTGCGTGGGAGTTCGCCCAACCAATCTACATGTGCTTTGTGGATTTGGAGAAGGCGTTCGACCGCGTCCCTCGGGGGGCCCTGTGGGGGGTACTCTGGGAGTATGGGGTACCAGGCCCCTTGATACGGGCTGTTAGGTCCCTGTACGACCAGTGTCAGAGCTTGGTCCGCATTGCCGGCAGTAAGTCGGGCTCGTTTCCAGTGAGAGTTGGACTCCGCCAAGGCTGCCCTTTGTCACCGATTCTGTTCATAACTTTTATGGACAGAATTTCTAGGTGCAGCCAAGGTGGTGAGGGGATCCGTTTTGGTGGCCTAAGGATCAGGTCTCTGCAGATGATGTGGTCCTGTTGGCTTCGTCAGAACGTGATCTCCGGCTTTCGCTGGAGCAGTTCGCAGCCGGGTGTGAAGCAGCTGGGATGAGAATCAGCTCCTCTAAATCCGAGACCATGGTCTTGAGTCGGAAAAGGGTAGAATGCCTTCTCCAGGTCAGGGACGAGGTCCTGCCCCAAGTGGAGGAGTTTAAGTATCTCGGGGTCTTGTTCACGAGTGAGGGAAGCGTGGAGCGTGAGATCGACAGGCGGATTGGTGCTGCATCTGCAGTGATGGGGGCGTTGTACCGGTCTGTCGTGGTGAAGAGAGAGCTGAGTCGAAAGGCGAAGCTCTCAATTTACCGGTCGATCTACGTTCCTACCCTCACCTATGGTCACGAGCTTTGGGTAGTGACTGAAAGAACGAGATCGCGGATACAAGCGGCCGAAATTAGTTTTCTTCGCAGGGTGGCTGGGCTCTCCCTTAGAGTTAGGGTGAGAAGCTCGGTCATCCGGGAGGGGCTCGGAGTAGACCCGCTGCTCCTCCACATCGAGAGGAGCCAGTTGAGGTGGCTCGGGCATCTGATTAGGATGCCTGCTGGACGCCTCCCTGGTGAGGTTTTCCGGGCACGTCCAACCGGGAGGAGACCCAAAGGAAGACCCAGAACACGCTGGAGAGATTATGTCTCTCGGCTGGCCTGGGAACGCCTTGGGATTCCCCCGGAGGAGCTGGCCCAAGTGGCTGGGGAGAGGGAGGTCTGGGCTTCCCTCCTTAAGCTGCTGCCCCCGCGACCCGACTCCGGATAAGCGGGAGAAAATGGATGGATGGAATAAGACTTAAAACAATATGTCACGACTTCCTCTCCTCCTCTTCCCCCCGGCTCGTTCCCACAGTCCCAGGACTCCGATTCCCAGCAGGCCTAGCGGAGGCGTCCCCCAGTGACGTCATTGTCCCGAGACTATTTACGGAGGCGTCTCCCGCTAGACGCCGTTCAGTCATCGTGCTTCCTGGATTCTTTCAGAAAGGATTAACCAAACTCACATTACCTGTCCCGCTAACCTGTGCTCAGCCCTCATCCAGTCACTCCGCGAGTGGGTTTCGCCACTAACACGCCACCAATCAAGCCGCTCTTGGTGAGTCAGCCGCATCACTCACGACAGGATGACTGAACCTCGCATAGACCCAGCGGAGTTCGCCGCTCTCCGGGCCGAAGTTGCCCAGCTGAAAGCTACGGTTAGCCGCCAAGCTACTAAAATCGAATCCCTCACGGAGATGGTGATCCAACTATCGACCTCGGTCCAATGCCAGGCCAGCACGCCAAGAGCACGGGAGGAACCCCGACTCAGCCTCCCTGACAAGTGGGATGGTGTTCATGGCTCTCCTGAGGGCATGTTAGCCACACTAGCAATGACTTTTGAGTGTCAGCCGGCTCGCTACTCCACGTCTTGCGCCCGTGTGGCACTGCTGACCTCTCTGCTGACTGGTCGGGCCCAGGAGTGGGCTGCTGCCTTGTATAATCAGAAATCCCTGGTTTGCAATAATTACGAGACTTTTGTTAAAGAATTAAAGAAGACCTTTGTTCC
Organism: Aphyosemion australe; assembly: GCA_006937985.1. Classification (NCBI taxonomy): domain Eukaryota; kingdom Metazoa; phylum Chordata; class Actinopteri; order Cyprinodontiformes; family Nothobranchiidae; genus Aphyosemion; species Aphyosemion australe. Next base: position 4,165 of record SSNS01001045.1, read on the forward strand.
TTCCAGCAACGAGATGTCGGAGGAGTCCCAACTCCTCAAGCTCCGTCAGGGATCCCTGACAGTAGCCCAGTACGCAGCACGGTTCCGAACCATTGCAGTCAAGGTGGGCTGGGAGGATGCGTCTCTGAAGGCCGTCTTCTTGGAGGGTTTAACCCCTCGGATTCGAAATGGGATGGTCGGGAAGGAGACCCCGGGGTCACTGGATGCAGCTGTAGATCTGGCCCTCCTGCTCGATCGATGCCTCCTCACTCGACCCGGCCACGATCCTCTACCGCTGCCCTCTATGCCCTCACCCCGGAGCCCTGGTCGTTCCACTGTGGAGGAGCCCATGCAGTTAGGTCATCTGTCCCCGGAGGAGAGGGCGCGACGCTACCGGGAGTGACGCTGCGCTTACTGCGGGGCCCTGGGACATCGGAGGGCGGAGTGCCCCGCCCGGCCGGGAAACGACCACTCCGGGTCGGGGTAGGAGAGATCCGGCCCGGAGCTACCTGTCCATCGTCTCTTCAGCGCACTCAGATTCCTGTTACCCTCCTGCTGGCCAAGTTGGACGCCCTTCTGGACACCGGGGCGGCGGCCTGCTTTATGGATCAAGGACTGGCAGCCCGCCTCCAGATACCCCTTACCACATTGTCTTGTGTGGTCCCAGTGACCTCCGTGGACGGAAGGCCACTCCAGCCATACCCTCTCCGTCAGAGAACGATGGACCTTCGAATGGACATAAACCAACATTCAGAGACAATTAATTTCCTCATCATTAAAGCCCCTTCATCTCCTCTCATCTTGGGCCATGCCTGGTTCTGTCGTCATGAACCCCATATATCCTGGTCCACTAGCCGGATCCTTGCCTGGGGCGACTCCTGCCAGACCCACCGGGTCCCAACCATGGGGGGCCCCAGGACTCCTCCCCCGGAAGAGGTGAATATGTCGCTCATACCTATTCAGTACCATGACCTGGCCATGGCGTTTGCCAAACAACCAACCTCCATTCTGCCTCCTCATCGCCCGCATGACCTGGAAATTCGGTTGCAGCCAGGCACAACACCCCCACGGGGTCGACTGTTTTCGCTCTCCCCTGCCGAGACCAAGGCCATGGACGCCTACATTGCAGAGGCGCTCCAGAAGGGGTTCATCCGACCCTCCACATCCCCGGGGGCCGCGGGGTTTTTCTTTGTAAAGAAGAAGGAGGGGGACCTCCGTCCCTGTATCGACTACCGAGGTCTAAACAAAATCACGATCAGGGATCGCCACCCCCTACCTCTCATGAACACCGCCCTGGATGCGGCCTCCCAAGCCAAGATATTCACTAAGCTAGACCTCCGCAGTGCTTACAACCTGGTCCGAATCAAAGAAGGAGACGAGTGGAAGACTGCATTCATCACCCCAACCGGTCACTATGAATATCTGGTCATGCCTTTCGGCCTGTGTAACAGTCCAGCTGCCTTCCAGCGCCTTATCACCGATGTGCTGCGGGACATGTTGGGGCGGTGGGTCTTCGTCTACCTGGATGACATCCTCATCTACTCCCGCAACGCCGAGGACCATGTGCAGCATGTCCGGGCTGTCCTGTCTCGTCTCCTGGAAAACGGCCTCTACTGCAAGTTAGAGAAGTGTGCCTTCCATAAGGAAACCACCTCCTTCCTGGGGTTCGTCCTCTCGTCGAAAGGCCTTGCCATGGACCCTCAGAAAGTCCAAGCGGTGGCACACTGGCCGCTTCCCACCTCCCTGAAGCAACTCCAGAGTTTTCTGGGGTTCTCCAACTTCTATCGGAGGTTCATCCGCAACTTCGGCACCCTGGCGGCGCCTCTCACTTCCATGACCCACACCAGCCACCAGAAACGGCCGTTTCGCCTCAGCCCAGAGGCTGTCCAAGCCTTTCACTCGCTGGTCCAACGTTTCACCTCTGCTCCTCTTCTCCTCCAACCTGACACCTCCCAGCCGTTTGTCGTCGAAGTGGACGCCTCAGAGGTGAGGGCCGGTGCCGTTCTGTCCCAGAGGGGACCGGACACCAAACTGCACCCCTGTGCCTTCTTCTCAAGGAAGTTCTCCCCCACCGAACAGAACTATGGAGTCGGAGACCGAGAGCTCCTGGCCATAAAATGGGCCCTGGAGGAATGGAGGCAATGGCTCCTGGGTGCATCAGACCCTTTCATCATCTGGACTGACCATCAGAATCTGATCCATATTCAGACTGCCCGGCAACTCAACCCTCGCCAAGCCCGGTGGGCACTTTTCTTCGAACCTTATCACTTCCAGATAGCTTATCGTCCTGGATCCAAGAACCTCAAGGCAGACGCCCTCTCTCGCCAGTTTTCTCGAGACCCCTCTCCCCCGACACCTGCCTCGATCCTTCCAGCTCACCGCTTTTTAGCGACTCTCCACTGGCCCCTGGAGGACTCTATTCGGGCCGCCCTTCCCATGGACCCAGCACCTCCCGAGATCCCGCCTGGCCGCCTGTATGTTCCCGAGGCCTGTCGACAGGAGGCTTTGTCCTGGGGTCACTCCTCTCACCTTTCAGGCCACCAGGGCTATGCCCGCACCCTTCAGTTCCTGCAGCGGGCTTTATGGTGGCCGTCCATGCAGAAGGACGCACGGGACTTCACAGCTGCTTGCGCTACCTGCGCCCACTCCAAGTCGCTGACCCAGCCGGCCGCGGGTCTCCTCCAGCCTCTGCCTGTGCCCAGCCGACCCTGGACCCATATCGGCTTGGACTTTGTCACCGGACTCCCCCTGGCAGACCAGAGAGATACCATCCTTACCATCACGGACCGGTTCTCCAAATCCGTGCATCTGGTCGCCCTCAACGGCCTCCCCACTGCCAAACAGACAGCAGAGCTACTGCTGGTCGAGGTGGTCCGCCTTCATGGCTTCCCCCAGGACGTGGTGTCAGACCGGGGACCCCAGTTCACCTCCCGGTTCTGGAAGGCATTCTGTCGCCTGGTGGGAGCGACGCCCAGTCTGTCTTCCGGATATCACCCTCAGACCAATGGACAGACAGAACGAGCCAATCAACAGCTGGGTCGCTATCTGCGCTGCTTCGCCTCTTCGCAGCCTTCCTCCTGGCCTAAACACCTCCTTTGGGCCGAGATTTCCCACAATCTGCACATCTCGACCGCCACAGGCATGTCCCCCTTCGAGACTTGCTTCGGGTACCAGCCCCCTCTCTTCGCCCATCAGGAGCCGGAAGTGGAAGTCCCGGCTGCCTCGGCTCTGGTGCGCCGCTGCCGCCTGGCTTGGATCCGGGCCCGGGCGGCGATTCAACGTGCCAATGCCTCCTACTCCCGCCACCATCAACGTCGGCACCGCAAGGGTCCGTCTTTCCAGCCAGGCGACAAGGTTTGGCTCTCTTCCTCCCAACTCCGGCTGCTGGCGGGGTCCCGCAAGCTGGCCCCTCGGTTCCTGGGCCCTTACCTGGTTCTGAAGGTCATCAACCCGGTCACCTACAGGCTTCGTTTGCCATCCTCTCTCCGGATCCATCCAGTCTTCCACGTTTCCCTGCTCAAGCCTTTTGTCACCTCGCCGCTGTCACCCCCGCCTGTCCCGGCCCCTCCGCCTCGCTTGGTGGGCAGCGACCGGGTGTACACGGTGCGCCGCTCCTGGATGCTCGCCGCCGGGGTCGAGGCTGGCAGTACTTGGTGGATTGGCAGGGTTACGGCCCGGAGGAGCGCTCCTGGGAACCTGGTCGCTCCATCCTGGATCCGTCCCTCATCACTGACTTTTGGGCCGGCCGCCCGGGGACGTCTGGTGCCGTCCCTTCGGGGGGGGGGTCCTGTCACGACTTCCTCTCCTCCTCTCCCCCCCGGCTCGTTCCCACAGTCCCAGAACTCCGATTCCCAGCAGGCCTAGCGAAGGCGCCCCCCAGTGACGTCATTGTCCCGAGACTATTTACGGAGGCGTCTCCCGCTAGACGCCGTTCAGTCATCGTGCTTCCTGGATTCTTTCAGAAAGGATTAACCGAACTCACATTACCTGTCCCGCTAACCTGTGCTCAGCCCTCATCCAGTCACTCCGCGAGTGGGTTTCGCCACTAACACGCCACCGATCAAGCCGCTCTTGGTGAGTCAGCCGCATCACTCACGACACAATATGATAAAATATAAGCATTAATCTTGTTTGGATTTTTTATTTGTCATTTGTTTCTTCCTATTTTATACTGCCATGAATAGATGATGTTACAAGAACAGTAAATAAAGTATCTGTTAGTAAATCATTAGCGTGATGGTCCGCAGCTGTCTTTCAGTTACATTTATTAGTTAAACACATTTTATTTATTACAGATTTAACTACTGGTGTGAGTGGGGCAGATTATGGATAAGATTTTCTTTTAATCTGCTCCTTTTCATTCAGGTATTTATAAGTTGTATTTATTTTGTTACCATTTGTTTTACAAAAAATAATGAAATAAATGGTATGAAATAAAAATATATTATCAAAAATAAATAACTTAGTATTTCTTATCACAAATAAGATTTGCAGTCACTGTTTTACTTAAATTACAGTTTGATCAGGATAATTGGAGAAAGCTGCAGACATTTATGTTCTCACATGCAGCAACTTGATGCAAATTATGACTCTCGTGGACATAAGAGCATACATATTCTACAAGACATGTTAGAAGTAAATCTACAGACCTACCGATCACAATCGTAGCAGAAACAGCTGGGCAGGTTTATTCACACCATGAATGAGTTGAAGATCATGCATTTTGTAACTAACAACAAAAAAGGGAAGATATTAGTGGGGTAATTACATTAATGACTAAGCTAATCCTGATGCTTATGTCAACGCTTATTTTTTCCATAAATAAAGTCCATAAGATAGTTGTTTACGTAGCATTAGCATAACGTGCTATTACTGCTAACAAAGAAACGTGCAAATAAAGTCGTGCGCAAGGATAAAACAAAGCTACAATCCCGTTCAATCTTTAAAACCAAACTAAAATAATCAAACAATGCCTTTATGATGCTAAGATGTTGTAATATGAAGCAAGAATTACCTGTCCAAAAGAAAGATAGCAACCATCCCATCTGTTTTCAGGCCGTGTGTCTCCCATAGTTGTCTCCATCTTGGAAACGCTGAGTCAATATTCACCCTGGTTTGTCCTCTTTCTGTGTCCAAACGTTTTTGTTTTCTGCTAGCTCAAATGGTGTTTTTCTTTTTGGGACTCTGGTAGTTTTTCCAACAATAGAAGTAGTAGGAGCTGTTTTCCCTTCTCGGCCTTAACAGCGCTGGCTGTACCTCTGACTTCCGGCAAAGTGCGTCACTTCCGATGTGTTCTGCTGAAAAATGGTCCCGTGCGCATTAATGGAGGACACGGGGAAATGCTGAAATGCTGCGGTTCGGCGAGATAGACAAGCTAGTGGTCCAATCGTTGCTTTCAGTATGAAATCAATGATTGGCTGAGGTTTTTAGACAAATGCGAGAGAACCACTTTATTAATTTTTTTCGGTTTTTTTTTAATCTCCACAATATTTTTATAGCTATACAACATTACAACGTTGTTAAGAGGCATGAAAAAAAACTTTAAAAGCTAACTTTGTTTTCCTAATTCAGTAATGCATCTTTAAGTCCATGAACACCAATACAGCTGAAAGTGATTAACAATGCCCTCAGCTGCTTAATCAACCAGAATATTATAAGACAGGTTTCACTGATTTCATGCCAAGCCCAATAAAAAAGTGTTCCTTTAATTTTTGTGAGCAGTGTATATATATATATATATATATTAAGATGTATTTATAACAGGGGTTACACATGCGTACACTGTATTCTAAAAAACTTGCAAGAACACGCAAGCATTGTGGGAATTGTAGTAGAATATAACAGTAACTATATTGACAAGGTAAGACTTGGTTATCACAATAGACTACAACCACTATGTAGTGTCTTCCTTACACAAAAAACAAGTAGTTTACCTTTGTTCAATAAGGTTGGGGGTGGGGGGGTGGACTTGAAAAGATGTTGCACGAGTGCTTTGTCTAAAAATAGTTTATCGCACAGAGAGTATTTTTCATCACACGTGCGACATATATATCGCACTGTACAGCCCTGCGATGGGATCAATCTACTACTGGTTCTTTCTCCATCTGCAGAATATCCTGTAACATTTTAGCTACCGTTGTGGTCGAGCTGGATTCCAGGTCCTCAGGTATTCCAATCATTCAAACATTGCATCTCCTCGAGTGGCTTTCCAAATCTTCACATTTCACCTGTAGCTTGGAACGTTCCATCCTTAGCTTCCCCACTGTGCTCCGGAGAGGCAACCTCATCCAACAGGGTGGACAAACCATCCTCCATCTCCCTAACTCTCACTCCAACCCGCACAACATCTGAGCAGAGCGCCGCGGCAGTGTCTGTAATTTGGCCTTCATCGCTCTCACTTAAAAAAAGTCAAAGTCCTCCACCAGGGCATCCTTCATTTTCTTTCTGAACACTGCCAAGAAGTCAGATTTCAGTATCTGAAACATTTCAGCCTTCAGCTGCGATATGTTTGTGTCGCTACGACTAGATCTCAGCTTGGGTGAGGTCACAGCTCTAGCTGTGACGGATCGTTCCGGCTCGAGGAGGCTTTCGGCTTAGAGTCTGCATCGTGAGTATTTCTGCTCTTATTGGGATTTGCTGCCATTTCTCAAAACTCTTACAATCAATAAAACTTGCTGGTTCCAGCAGAAAGTGCCAGGAGTTTTGTGGCAAAAGTTAACAAAAAAAACCAAACACTTTTAAATGTAAACTACACTGACAGCCCCCGGCACACCTTGCTACTCCGGCGCCATCTTGCTTCTTCCTCTTGGTGGTCTATTTTTAATGCACTCTGGAAAATATGTGAGACCACTGTATGCCCCAGACCCTTTGACCACCTTGTTTGGAGTGGTTTGCGGTGGTTGCTTCTCTGGACACATGCCAGTTGGACATGATTGCCTTTCGCTCTCTACTGGCTAAAAGACTCTCATCCACCACTACACGGTCATTGGGTTAGGGAAATCATGCCTCACATTCACTTGGAAAAGATTAGACATAATCTGAAGGGCTCGGTGGAAGCTGTTTCTGTTATATTTTGAGAGTGTGACTGAGGACAATTTTTAAAAATTATTTTCTTTTTTGTGATTATAGCTTTTATTCCTTTTGTGAGATTGCTTTTGTGTTTTGATGTAGTGTTTGACACCTGTTTTATGTTTATTTTCTTTTTTTTGATCCAGTGTAGCGGGGTGGGTAGTGAGGGAGGGTTTTGTTCTATGTTATTTACTTGTTTTGCAAAAATATATTGGAAAATTAAATAAAAAAGACCTTGTATAAAAAAAAACTTTGTCCAATGTATGTTTACTTCTGGTAACACACTTAACATCAGGGGTGCCCAATCCTGGTCCTGGAGGGCCAGTATCCAGCAGGTTTTAGTTTTAACTCTGCTTCAACACACCTGATTTCAATTAGCAGGTGATTAACAGGCTTCTGCAGAGCTTGATGAGCTGCTGCACAGGTGATTCAACCACTAAATCAAGTGTGTTGGAGCAGAGAAACCACAAAACCTGCTGGATACCGGCCAGGATTGGGCACCCCTGCTTAACATGTTGATAGAATTTGGGAATTGCCGTTTTCACATCCGCCACAATGTGCTGTGTCAGGATACATGCTCTGTTAGTTGCTCATGTTTTTGTTTAAAAATGTCATTGCTAAGTAGTGTTGTCAAAAGAACCGGGTCTTCGGTACTAACCCGGTACTACAAAAATGTAAACGTCACGGTTCCAAGATTTGTAGGTACCGGTAGTACCGAGGACCCGTCTAAAAACCGGATCCTTGATGCGCATGATTCGCGCATTCACTGGGCGCGTGCAGTCGCTTCTAAAGCAACACCGCAGAACGCAGAGTGACGGCGAGCGGTGGACCAGCTGATGTGATAAATAAAGTTCATTCACGGAGACACCCCCGCCCCGACGGAGACCCCCGCCCCGCTGTCACTGAGAACCCCCACCCCGACGGAGACCCCCCCCCCCGCCTCGCTGTCACGGAGACCGACAGGACTGACGCTTCGCTCCAGCAGCACCTCCCGTTCTCATGCTTTCTTCTATTTTAAATTCCAAAACTTGACAGGATGTCCCACAGACCCCTGAATCCCTCTGTCAGCGCTTCTCATCAGGAACGTC
>SSNS01001045.1:12500-35212 GCA_006937985.1 Aphyosemion australe
AAAGATGAACAACAATGTATGGCTCAGTCAGTGTTTATGTCCTTAAAATCAGTTTGTCAAAAAAGCTGTTCTAACTAGAGGTTCTAGTCTGGATAACTAGCAGGTTTACAAAAATATATGAACAAAAACACATTTTGATTAAATAAAAGTGCATTAAAAACATGTTATGATAGTAATACAATAGGAATTCGGTTCATTTTTCTAATATACAGCACTGATTCACAAAAGATGTCATCTCAAAGCACTTTACAGGAAAATTAATGTTTTTATTGGTAAATTTAGTCTAAATTAAATTTTTGTTTGGTACCGAAATTGGTACCGAGAACCGTGGATTTTCACTGGTACCGGTACCGAATACTGAAATTCTGGTACCGTGACAACACTATTGCTAAGCTAGCGTTAGCGTCTGGAGGAATGTAAAATGCTGTAATGTGACAACAGTTAACTCTCTGAGGAGGTAAAAGGGCCTGCATTTAATGGTCAGAGATGCTATGTTCAGTGAGCAGTGGTGATCTATTATCCCTATGTTGGTGCACCAGCTGTTATTCATGTACATGTAGAGACCCCCTTCCTCTTAAAGCCTGCCGCACACAAGAGCCAATAGCGGTTTGATACTTTCCGCCCCACGGGGGACAGAAACTCGCTGTGTGTGCACTATGTGAGCAGCCGGCTGAGCTGAAATCTTCCAAGTGACCAATCACAGCGCGTTCTCCCCGGAACGGAAAAATAAACAAAATGGAGACTTTAAGCCCTTTTTATAAGACACACCATGCCGGCAAATCAGCGCAATATTACCGCAACGTGTAATGAAAATGAAAGTAAACACGCGCTTAAGTTTCACTTTTGTAAACAGGACCAGCTGAGAAACTGGAGTGTTGCGGTGCTCCGGGAGCTTTTCTCCGTTAGATCTGCAGCTCAGATCATCTGACAGCTCACAGGGATGGTGGAGGACACACACCTGCGCAGCTTCGATCGCAATAAAAAGCAAGTTATGTCCAAGATACACGGAAGTCCGCGATACGCACTTAAGTTTCACTTTTGTAAACAGAATCAGCTGAGATGATCATTTGGAGCGCGTTCTCCCCTCACGTGATTCCAAGGTGGCAGCCTCCTCTCTGCATGACGGAAAAATAAACAAAACGGAGACGGAGCTGGATATGGAAGAAATGCTTATACTTGTTTTGCTGATGAGCCCTTTCTATAAAACAATGACGCCAATTTGCCGCAACGCCGATGCGGCTTCTGGGAGCCTCAAGGTCGTTTATAAGAGCTCAGACCGTGGCGGTAATGTTGCGTAATCATGTCCGTTTTATAAAGGATTACGCGATGGCGGCATAAAGGTGGTGGTGGTCTCTGCGCTGTCGCGGACTTCCGTTTATCTTGGACATAACTTGCTTTTTATTGCGATCGAAGCCGCACTCGTTAAGTTTTTATTTTAACAACAGGTGTCTGTCATCCACCATCCCTGTGAGCTGTCAGATGATCTGAGCTGCAGATCTAACGGAGAGAAGCTCCCGGAGCACCGCAACGCTCCAAATGATCATCTCAGCTGATTCTGTTTACAAAAGTGAAAATTAAGCGCGTATCGCGGACTTCCGTGTATCTTGGACATAACTTGCTTTTTATTGCAATCGAAGCTGCGCAGGTGTCTGTCCTCCACCATCCCTGTGAGCTGTCAGATGATCTGAGCTGCAGATCTAATGGAGGAAAGCTCCCGGAGGAAAGCTCCCGGAGCACCGCAACGCTCCAGTTTCTCAGCTGGTCCTGTTTACAAAAGTGAAACTTAAGCACATGTTTACTTTCATTTTCATTACACGTTGTGGTAATATTGCGCTGATTTGCCGGCATGGTGTGTCTTATAAAAAGGGCTTAAAGTCTCAGTTTTGTTTATTTTTCCGTCATGCAGACAGGAGGCTGCCACCTTGGAATCACGTGAGGGGAGAACGCGCTGTGATTGGTCACTTGGAAGATTTCAGCTCAGCCGGGTGCTCACGTAGTGCGCACACGGCGAGTTTCTGCCCCCCTTGGGGCGGAAAGTATCAAACCGGTTTGATTTTCACCTCAGCGTCTCGTGAGGCAGAAAACTCAGTGAAAATTAGGCGCACACAGCGAGTAATCTGCTGAGCAAATGGCCTCGAATGACCGGTAGCTCAGCTATTGGCTCTCGTGTGCGGCAGGCTTAATGGAGTCCACTGTGCAGTCATGGTACTATAGTCTGCTAGCTGTATAGCAGTCCGAAATTGCTTGATGAAGCCAAGATTCCATTATTAGCAGGACGCATGAGTCCTTCACAAAGTTGCTAGTTGCTAGTTTATTTGTTTTTTACAAATTAACTCTTCAAATGTTTCTAAGTGTTTGATTTCACTGATCGGTGTCTTTCTATTCAAATACCTTTTAAAGTGTGTATAAAAGGTTTTTACAGAACAAATACCCATATTTGAGGTTCCACCTTGGTGAATATACAAAGGAAATCTGACAGTTTTCCAGTCTAACAAGTTTAATGGAAGGAGTATGCACATGCCTACCTCCTCCCAATGAGTGAAGAAGGAAAAAGCATTGTAGGTAGTCACAGTGTTCTGCTGCTCTCCTCAGCAAGTCCACTATCGCCTCTCTGTGAACTGAACCGTACGTCATGTACCCGACTGCCCTGGACACAAAAAACAGTCAAAAATCGATCAGTACTATGGACTTATGATTCACAGGTAAAGGTTAGAACTTCCTCTCAGAGGCTGGCTGATGTAGGCTTTTCTACCACTGTTATAAAATAAAAAAATGAATGCCAATCTTTAGAAATCAAATATACCATATTTCATTTGTCTAGTATGTTCATCTCCATCCAAACAAACATAAAATCATTAGTTTGAATGCTTGTTAAAGCATTCAAATTATTGTTTTTCTCCTCCTCCACTTTTTCAGTTTCCGTACGTTTTTTAACTGTATCTCCTCCTACAGTTTTTCAGCTATTTCAGCAAATTTGGTATCAAACCGTTCAGCTCGTTCAGCTCTTTCCGGTGATATCTCTTGGTATTGATATCTTTAACCGTTTCCGATTTATTCAGCTTTTTCTGCGATTTTTCAGCCCATTGAAATGAATGGAAAATGCTTAAAATCGCTCAATTTTTCACAAAATCGTTCATCTTTTTGACCTCTTACTTGGCAGGGTTAACTTCAACCTAGATACTTCATTCAACTTTTAACAAACTCACAACAAGTTCAACTATTTCAAAATTTTTCAACTTCTTGATATCTTTTACGGTTTTTCTATAATCACAGGTTAAACTTGAGGTACGATTTGGAAAAGTTCAGAAATTTCTCCTCCTCCCATTCAAAAGAATAGGGCCCAAAACCAACTTTGCTCGACTTCAGGCAGTGTCCTGAGAGAACCGTAGAACCGATGGAAATGGGACTTGCACTGGATGAAAGCTGACGGATTGTCCTCCGTTTTAATGTAAAATTTATGGACGTATTCCAAAAATTGTGGTCGTAGCGTTCATTAGTTTGGACATTTACCACCTTTCTGCTTTTCTGGCTTTTTAAAACTTTTTAGCAATTTTTTCTCCTAAATCTTCAAATACATTGACAATTAAACTTAGTTTTAGCTTCAATTCAGCAGTTTCAGCTATCATATTCAGCAATAAAGCACTCAAATGCATTTCTGCAAGAAATGCAATTTATCTAGTTTAATTTAATTTAATTTAATGCTGAGCTGCAGTGAGCTGGCTGCAGAGTCTACAGACCAGGCCAATAACAGGAAATTCTATAATAGTAAAACGATGTCCCTCAGTGACAAGGACAAGAAGACGAATTCCTGCGGAAGTGTAACAAAACACGGTTAATGAGAATTCCTTTCCCACTGGCTCACACACACAGGTTTTTTTAAGACAGCAGCTGTCACATGACACATTAGTCAAGCAACTAGTGGGTTTTAGAGCCACTTGTTCTATCTAAATAATATTCAACAATTATTCTAATCAAAACATAAATAATTTAAGTCTTTTAATTAGGGATGCTCGATATTGGCTTTTTTACCGATATCTGATATTGTCTAACTTTTAATTTCTGATACCGATATAAACCGATACCGATATATGCGGTGTCCCCCATAATGAAAAATATAATAAAATAAATCGTCTAGATTACATCTAACATCACATATTTCATATCATGAATGCTTAAGCTTTAAACATTATCTGTGCAAAATGACAACTACTTCAATTTAAGTTAGTAATAGAAAAAAAATTTAATTTTTAATTTGTCTCCAACAACAGCTGAATGACATTCTACTTGAGATAATTCTGACTAACTCTCTGTCATGCCTTTAGACTACAGATAATTATTAAGTTCATGATGGGAAAAGTTTGATAAGTTAATAAATAGTACAGGTGAATTAATGATAAAAAGGTTAAAATCTTTGAGATTTTGAAAACTGATCAAAGTGAGACATACAACAATCTTTGTTATATTGTCTGTGCAAAACGTGACAGAGTGAGTGCTCTCAACTCAGACCTATCACTGACGTAGTTTCCGTTTCCTCCGCTGGGCCTCCGCTCTTTTTTTACATTTACATTTAGTCAGAAACGAACGAAAAAACGGATCGTGAACACGCTGATTTTGCTTTATACGTTCGTACCTTGGAGAACATTTGTCTTTGTAACTATCGGTTTCTTTAGGGCATGTTTGGGCGTGTGTTAAAGTTACTTAGTTGATAAAATGTAAGCAGGGTGAGCGTACACATGCTAAGCGAGGCTAATCGCTAAGCGAGGCTAATTGCTAAGCGCGACGCTAAGACGTCTGTAATATATTTTTTTCTCTTTTTGTATTTTGTAGTTATGGTGATAAAACATTAATAAAGATCTTAATTTAAGAAAAGTAAGCCTTGGGTGAAGATTCTGTTGCTTGTTTGCTGGCTAGCTACACGTAGCTAGGGCACGTCGGGCAAATGTCAGCATGTCACCCATACAAAGTAACTGGATCGTCACCGAAGTGGGCACGATGTCAATGGTTGGGCAAATGTCAGTGTCACGGCGGGCCATTGGACTGACATTACTGACATTTGCCAGACACATGCAATAGCGCGCCTTGACCACTTGATGGCAGTATAGGCTTGATTTTTGACAGCTTTGACGCGGAGCATACAGCCCTGACATTACCCCGACTTACTTTTTGTGTCCTTATCAATTCTCTAGAATCAAATTAAGGACTCCCCCTAACACTATTCTGGCCCTTAACTTGACATTTTCATTACATTCTTGACACTTTCAGTACATTCCATAACCACCATTGACATTTGCAAACCACAGACCTCATCACAAATGTAATGACATTGTCAAACGTATCCTTAGACAAAGTAGCTACGCTAACATTCCCTAACCATTAGCGGTTGCCATGGAGACGACACCCCAGTGACATTTGCAACCACAGACCTCATCACAAATGTAATGACATTGTCAAATGTATCCTTACACAAAGTAGCTACGCTAACATTCCCTAAACATTAGCGGTTGCCATGGAGATGACCCCAGTGACATTTGCAAACCACAGACATCATCACAAATGTAAGGCCATTGTCAAACGTATCCTTAGACAAAGTAGCTATGCTAACATTCCCTAAACATTAGCGGTTGCCATAGAGACCACACAAATGTCCATACAACAAGTTGTTGTGTGGACATTTTTTTTAATAAAAATGCATACGCAGATCATCTGATCAATACGCTGACCCACTCATTTCTGCAAAAAGTCAATATTGTGTTCTAAAACAGGGTTTAGTCAAGATCCAACAATGCACAGGGTCATTATGTCCCAAATGCAGTTTCACCTCCGAAAATTGTAACCGTACCACGTTGCGTTGAGGAACAGTGGGAAAAAAACGAGAATATGTTAGTGTTACAGCCCTTGGCTGTTTTGTGTTTTTGTATTTTTTTTATGCTTTCTGGTTTCCTCCCTTCCGGTGTGTGTGTGTGTGTGTGTGAGAAGTCAAGCCACACCTGGATCCTCTCCCCCTTGATTGGCTCCACCTCAGCTGTCCCTGATGGTAATCAGGCTGGCTCTCTTACATAAGGCCAGCCTGCCTTCAGTTCAGGGGAGCAGCAGGGCAGAAAGGGTCTCTGCACTGTTGTTTCCCTGGTGGCATGTTGGTTTAAGACATTATATGATTTGTCTTTGATTTGACTAACAACTTCTCTGCTTTGTTTTATTCCCTTTTAGAAGACGACTTAGGTCAATAGGGAATCCACTTTTGATGGTTTCTGGCGCCTCTTAGAAACTGGAGTAAGGTTAAAATAACCTGAGACCTTTTTGGGATTTTGTGCAGGTCTCTAATATAAAGTGGTTTTGTGTAGCAGAGACTAAGTGCAAGTTGTTTTGATTATAGTTTTGCCACCGGTTTGGTTTAGTTATATTGTGTTTCTGTACAGTTCCTTTTGTGAATAAATGATTTCAATGATTTTACGCGTCGAACATGTGTCCAAAATTGTTACCCAGGTCACCTAGACGACCTGGTTTGTAACATTAGTTAAATGGGCATACAAAGTGCCAAACAGGTCATTTAAGCACTTAAACGTGTCACGACTGGCACGAAAAGCACACCACACGCTCGCACGCACAGCACGGTACAGAATCAGCTTTCATTTGGTGAAAATTGCATGAAAATTGCCATTTTTGAGCAAATCTTTGTATTTTAGGCCTAAAGGTGCCATGTGCTCGCCAGCTAGCACTTAGCATCGTTCGTTCTTCACGAATTCGACGTATGTCGTAGCTGTCATAGCCGGTATTCACATTCCAAAGGTGCGGGATCGTACGTTTCACGCGAGCCGATATACAAGACTAAACGAGCGTGACCTTTGACCCAGGTTGTTTTGACTGACATTTGCCATTACAATCCATGTATGGCAAATGTCATCCAAATCAAATGCTTTTTATTAAAAAAAAATAGTTCACTTCGGCGTAGGCCAACGATTTTAAAATATGTTTCACGGTACAAGGTGCCGATTCAGAAACTGTTTTCAAAACTCTTCTACGACGCTCCTGTGAGAAGTTTTTTAGGAAGTGGCCAAAGGGCCAAAGTTATGACCTTTGACGTCACAGAATATTTGCGTATTTGCACGGCAGTTGCTCGGCAACCGTAGGGGCCACGACGACCGTTCCACTTTCGGAGGACTCGGCTCACTCCCCCGAACAACATATTAAAAAATTAGACCTCTAGCACAAGTAGAAATAAAATGGCATCATTTCTTAGCCTGGCAAGCCATCCTATATATGTGAATATATAGTCTGGCCACGAACCATTGACGGCTCTCAGTCGTGAGGCGGGATCTACGGTTGTCTTTCAAAATGTCAGCACGCAATTGGATAGCGCTAGGACCAATCAGAGTAACGAACAACGTGACGTAATCACAGCGATGGAAAAGCGGGACCCACTAATGGCGTCAATGATTTCTGTCGTTTTTGTATGAAAAACATGTGAATATCAGGTGTACTGGGACATTGCACTACTTTGTTTGATAAAAATAAGAAGCCGCTAAGTATATCAGACAGACTTACGCACGTTGGAGTCTAAATAATCCAATGTTGATGACAAAGCCGTTTCAAAAGAACGTGGCTCTGGCGCTGCCGCCATGTTGCTTGGGTTCACGGCCGCAGCGCTGACGTCATCGGCTACTCCCGCTCTGTGATTGGCCCACAATATAGAGCGCTGTGATTGGCCCAACCAAAACTATAGCGAGTTGTGATTGGATAGACACAGCAGTGGTTTGGGCTGCGAGGGTTCCAATGAAGCGTGCCTAGACCAAACTCTGCAAAGCAAGAATTTGGTCTAGTTCACTAGGCTAATCATTTCTCACATTTGAGATCAAGTTGCTCTTAGACACCATGAGTCCAAGACCTCATTTTTTGGGCCAAATTGAAACAGGCCCTTTTTTCCCATGGGGCGTTTTCGGGCGATTCGATGAGGGAAACTCGTAGTACGTCCCCACACAAACGTACCCTCCGAAAATCGTGACCGTTGCACGTTGCGTTGAGGAACAGTGGGAAAAAAGAGAATCTGTTAGTTAAATGGGCGTATAAAGTGCCAAACAGGTCATTTGAGCACCTAAACGTGTCACCACCGGCACGAAAAGCACAGCACACGCTCGCTTGCACAGCACGGTACAGAATCAGGTTTCGTTTGGTGAAAATCGCATGAAAATTGCCAATTTTGAGCCAGTTTTTGTATTTTAGGCCTAAAGGTGCCATGTGCTCGCCAGCTAGCACTTAGCATCGTTCGAACTGCACGAATTCGACGTATGTCGTAGCTGTCATAGCCGGTATTCACCTTCCAAAGGCGCGGGATCGTACGTTTCACGCGAGCCGAGATACAAGACTTAACGAGCGTGACCTTTGACCTAGTTTCCATTCCAGTGACAAATGACATTACATTGAAACTTGCAATTTTATGGCATTTGTCAAATCACTTTTCTCAGCTTTTAGATAAGCCAGGATGATGGGAACACATCACAGCAGTCCGCCTCAGTCTCGGGAACAACATATTAAAAATTCATACATGTAGGTCAAGCAGAAATGTCTGTTTTGATCGTCACGTTGTCTCAAACTCTGACCACAGGACCTTTAAAGTCTGAACAGTCAAGCTGGAAATGTAAATGTTCTAGTTTTGATATTCAAAGTATGTTATAGCATGTTTTAAGTATGTACGAGGTTATTAAGTCTCCAACAGTTGACAGTCCAAAATCTGTGGATCCATGACCTTTTTCCAGCAATTTGTGAGCATAAACATGTTTTGATCCTGCTGTGACACACACCATTACAATTGAATGGAATGAGCAACAATGTAAATGTACTGTAAATGTAAGCGCAATATTGCCATTGACATGTGACCATGCACATGTGCCTCAATTGTCAAACCCTGCCCTAACAGTCTGAACATCACTTCCCTAAACACTAGTGGTTGTCATGGCGACCACAGTGACAGTTGCCATTGACATGTGACCATGCACATGTACCTCAATTGTCAACCCATGCCCTAACAGTCTGAACATCACTTCCCTAAACACTAGTGGTTGTCATGGCGACCACAGTGACAGTTGCCATTGACATGTGACCATGCACATGTACCTCAATTGTCAACCCATGCCCTAACAGTCTGAACATCACTTCCCTAAACACTAGTGGTTGTCATGGCGACCACAGTGACAGTTGCCATTGACATGTGACCATGCACATGTACCTCAATTGTCAACCCATGCCCTAACAGTCTGAACATCACTTCCCTAAACACTAGTGGTTGTCATGGCGACCACAGTGACAGTTGCCATTGACATGTGACCATGCACATGTACCTCAATTGTCAACCCATGCCCTAACAGTCTGAACATCACTTCCCTAAACACTAGTGGTTGTCATGGCGACCACAGTGACAGTTGCCATTGACATGTGACCATGCACATGTACCTCAATTGTCAACCCATGCCCTAACAGTCTGAACATCACTTCCCTAAACACTAGTGGTTGTCATGGCGACCACAGTGACAATTGCAGCCCAGGCTGGACAACAGGGATGTACCGGAATTGTCAAACTGTCCCTAACAGATGAGTGACACATGTCCTACACTTTGTCCAGCTAATGTCACTGGGGTATCCAATTAAGTTCAGTGACAACGGCAGTGCAGACTGGACAATGTTATGGACCTGAAATGTCAATACTTCCCCTAACTGTTGACTGACATTTGTCCTCCATTCCTTTCCAGCAAATGTCATGGAGTTACCCACTGGGGTGAGTCCAAAGCCTGCTATATGGGTCTACTTCAAAACTCAGTGACAATTGCTGGAAATAATGTAGGACAGGTGTCAGCCAACAGTTAGGGACGTTTTGACAATTCAGGTCCATGCTGTTGTCCATTCTGGACCTAATGTGTCACTGGGCTTAGTTGAATACCCCAGTGACATTTCCTGTCCAAAATGTAGGCCACATGTCAGTCAACAGTTAGGGACGTTTTGACAATTCAGGTCCATGCTGTTGTCCACTCTGGACCTAATGTGTCACTGGGCTTAGTTGGATACCCCAGTGACATTTGCTAGCCAAAATGTAGGCCAAATGTCAGTCAACAGTTAGGGACGTTTTGACAATTCAGGTCCATGCTGTTTACCACTATGGACCTAATGTGTCACTGGGCTTAGATGAAAGTCCCAGTGACAGTTGCCGGACAAAATGTAGTGCAAATGTCAGTCAACAGTTAGGGACATTGTGACAATTCAGGTCCATGTTGTTGTCTACTCTGGACCTAATGTGTCACTGGGCTTAGTTGGATACCCCAGTGACAGTTGCTGGACAAAATGTAGTGCAAATGTCAGTCAACAGTTAGGGACAATTTGACAATTCAGGTCCATTCTGTTGTCTACTCTGGACCTAATTTGTCACTAGGCTTAGTTGGATACCCCAGTGACATTTGCTGGCCAAAATGTAGGCCAAATGTCAGTCAACAGTTAGGGACATTGTGACAATTCAGGTCCATGTTGTTGTCTACTCTGGACCTAATGTGTCACTGGGCTTAGTTGGATACCCCAGTGACAGTTGCTGGACAAAATGTTGTGCAAATGTCAGTCAACAGTTAGGGACAATTTGACAATTCAGGTCCATTCTGTTGTCTACTCTGGACCTAATTTGTCACTAGGCTTAGTTGGATACCCCAGTGACAGTTGCTGGACAAAATGTAGTGCAAATGTCAGTCAACAGTTAGGGAAAGGTTGACATTTTAGGTACATTTCTGTTGTCCACTCTGAACCTAATGTGTCACTGGGCTTAGTTGGATACCCCAGTGACATTTGCTGGCCAAAATGTAGGCCAAACGTCAGTCAACAGTTAGGGATGTTTTGACAATTCAGGTCCATGCTGTTGACCACTATGGACCTAATGTGTCACTGGGCTTAGATGAAAGTCCCAGTGACAGTTGCCAGACACAATGTAGTGCAAATGTCAGTCAACAGTTAGGGACATTGTGACAATTCAGGTCCATGTTGTTGTCTACTCTGGACCTAATGTGTCACTGGGCTTAGTTGGATACCCCAGTGACAGTTGCTGGACAAAATGTAGTGCAAATGTCAGTCAACAGTTAGGGAAAGGTTGACATTTGAGGTCCATTCCTGTTGTACAGTCTGGACTGCAATTGTCACTGGGGTATCAAATTAAGCCCAGTGACAACGGCAATCCAGACTGGACAACAGTATGGACCTAAAATGTCAAAAATTCCCCTAACTGTTGACTGACATTTGTCCTCCATTCCTTTCCAGCAAATGTCACGGGGTTACCCAGTGGGGTGAGTCCAAAGGCTGCTACATGGGTCCTCTAGCACTGGCCTTTGACCGTCTGCTTGACTATGAGGCAGCTCGCCCTCATACTTAAGCACGTAGCACGAATGACGATTGCTGGCCATCCCGTCCGTGAAATGTCAGTAAATTCCCTAACATATTTTCTTGACATTACTCTTCCAAAGCTATGCAATGTCATGGACTGCAAATGTCACTGGGGTTTCCAATTAAGCCCAGTGACAATAGCAGTCCAGTGTGTCCAATAGTATGGCCCTGAAATGTCAATCTGTCCCTAACTGATGAGTGACATTTGCACTACATTTTGTGTGACAAATGTCACTAGGACTTTCATCTAAGCCCAGTGACTGATTAGGTCCAGACTGGACAACAGTATGTACCTGAATTGTCAAATTGTCCCTACGCAATGAGTGACATTTGCACTACATTTTGTTCGACAAATGTCACTAGGACTTTCATCTAAGTCCAGTGACTGATTAGGTCCAGACTGGACAACAGAATGTACCTGAATTGTCAAACTGTCCCTAACTGATCAGTGACATTTGCACTACATGTTGTCTGGCAAATGTCACTGGTTCTTTCATCTAATCATCAAAGCCCAGTGACACGGGAAGTCCACACTGGACAACAGTATGTACCTGAATTGTCAAACTGTCCCTAACTGATCAGTGACACGGGAAGTCCACACTGGACAACAGTATGTACCTGAATTGTCAAACTGTCCCTAACTGATCAGTGACATTTGCACTACATTTTGTCCGGCAAATGTCACTGGGGTATCCAATTAAGTCCAGTGCTTTGACCCAAACACTATTCTTTTGAGCAAAACACTTTAAAAATTTGTCAACTTCAAAACCCAGTGACATTTGCTGGAAAAACTGTAGGACAAGTGTCACTAAACAGTTTAGGACAGTTTGACACTTGTGGTCCATTTCTATTGTCCAGTGTGTCCAGCACATGTCACTGGGACTTTCATCTAAGCCCAGTGACACGGGCAGTCCACACTGGACAACAGAATGTACCTGAATTGTCAAAATGTCCCTAACCGATCAGTGACATTTGCACTACATGTTGTCTGGCAAATGTCACTGGTTCTTTCATCTAAGCCCAGTGACACGGGCAGTCCACACTGGACAACAGAATGTACCTGAATTGTCAAAATGTCCCTAACTGATCATTGACATTTGCACTACATTTTGTCCGGCAAATGTCACTGGGACTTTCATCTAAGCCCAGTGACTGATTAGGTCCAGACTGGACAACAGAATGTACCTGAATTGTCAAAGTGTCCCTAACTGATGAGTGACATTTGCCTTACATTTTGTCCGGCAAATGTCACTGGGACTTTCATCTAAGACCAGTGACTGATTAGGTCCAGACTGGACAACAGAATGTACCTGAATTGTCAAACTGTCCCTAACTGATCAGTGACATTTGCACTACATTTTGTACGGCAAATGTCACTGGGACTTTCATCTAAGCCCAGTAACTGATTAGGTCCAGACTGGACAACGGTATGTACCTGAATTGTCAAATTGTCCCTACTCGATGAGTGACATTTGCACTACATTTTGTCCGGCAACTGTCACTGGGACTTTCATCTAAGCCCAGTGACTGATTAGGTCCAGACTGGACAATGGTATGTACCTGAATTGTCAAATTGTCCCTACCCGATGAGTGACATTTGCACTACATTTTGTCCGGCAATTGTCACTGGGGTATCCAATTAAGTCCAGTGCTTTGACCCAAACACTATGCTTTTGAGCAAAACACTTTGAAAATTTGTCAACTTCAAAACCCAGTGACATTTGCTGGAAATATTGTAGGACAAGTGTCACTAAACAGTTTGGGACAGCTTGACACTTGTGGTCCATGTCTATTGTCCAGTGTGTCCTGCACATGTCACTGGGACTTTCATCTAAGCCCAGTGACACGGGCAGTCCAGAGTGGTCCACAGCATGTACCTGAATTGTCAAATTGTCCCTACGCAAACAGTGACATTTGCACTACATTTTGTCCGGCAATTGTCACTGGGACTTTCATCTAAGCCCAGTGACTGATTAGGTCCAGACTGGACAACAGTATGTACCTGAATTGTCAAAATGTCCCTGACTGATGAGTGACATTTGCAATACATTTTGTCCGGCGATTGTGACTGGGGTATTCAATTAAGCCCAGTGACTGATTAGGTCCAGACTGGACAACAGTACGTACCTGAATTGTCAAACTGTCCCAATGACACATGTCCTACATATTGTCCGGCAATTGTCACTGGGGTATCCAATTAAGCCCAGTGACTGATTAGGTCCAGACTGGACAACAGTACATACCTGAATTGTCAAACTGTCCCAGTGACACATGTCCTACATTTTGTCCAGCTAATTTCACTGGGGTATCCTTCTAAGCCCAGTGACTGATTAGGTCCAGACTGGACAACAGTACGTACCTGAATTGTCAAACTGTCCCAGTGACACATGTCCTACATTTTGTCCTGCTAATGTCACTGGGGTATCCTACTAAGCCCAGTGACTGATTAGGTCCAGACTGGACAACAGTACGTACCTGAATTGTCAAATTGTCCCTACTCGATGAGTGACATTTGCACTACATTTTGTCCGGCAACTGTCACTGGGACTTTCATCTAAGCCCAGTGACTGATTAGGTCCAGACTGGACAATGGTATGTACCTGAATTGTCAAATTGTCCCTACCCGATGAGTGACATTTGCACTACATTTTGTCCGGCAATTGTCACTGGGGTATCCAATTAAGTCCAGTGCTTTGACCCAAACACTATGCTTTTGAGCAAAACACTTTGAAAATTTGTCAACTTCAAAACCCAGTGACATTTGCTGGAAATATTGTAGGACAAGTGTCACTAAACAGTTTGGGACAGCTTGACACTTGTGGTCCATGTCTATTGTCCAGTGTGTCCTGCACATGTCACTGGGACTTTCATCTAAGCCCAGTGACACGGGCAGTCCAGAGTGGTCCACAGCATGTACCTGAATTGTCAAATTGTCCCTACGCAAACAGTGACATTTGCACTACATTTTGTCCGGCAATTGTCACTGGGACTTTCATCTAAGCCCAGTGACTGATTAGGTCCAGACTGGACAACAGTATGTACCTGAATTGTCAAAATGTCCCTGACTGATGAGTGACATTTGCAATACATTTTGTCCGGCGATTGTGACTGGGGTATTCAATTAAGCCCAGTGACTGATTAGGTCCAGACTGGACAACAGTACGTACCTGAATTGTCAAACTGTCCCAATGACACATGTCCTACATATTGTCCGGCAATTGTCACTGGGGTATCCAATTAAGCCCAGTGACTGATTAGGTCCAGACTGGACAACAGTACGTACCTGAATTGTCAAACTGTCCCAGTGACACATGTCCTACATTTTGTCCGGCTAATTTCACTGGGGTATCCTTCTAAGCCCAGTGACTGATTAGGTCCAGACTGGAC
Source organism: Aphyosemion australe (assembly GCA_006937985.1). Classification (NCBI taxonomy): domain Eukaryota; kingdom Metazoa; phylum Chordata; class Actinopteri; order Cyprinodontiformes; family Nothobranchiidae; genus Aphyosemion; species Aphyosemion australe. The sequence goes on from SSNS01001045.1 coordinate 27,291, forward strand.
AACAGTACGTACCTGAATTGTCAAACTGTCCCAGTGACACATGTCCTACATTTTGTCCTGCTAATGTCACTGGGGTATCCTACTAAGCCCAGTGACTGATTAGGTCCAGACTGGACAACAGTACGTACCTGAATTGTCAAATTGTCCCTACCCGATGAGTGACATTTGCACTACATTTTGTCCGGCAATTGTCACTGGGGTATCCAATTAAGTCCAGTGCTTTGACCCAAACACTATGCTTTTGAGCAAAACACTTTGAAAATTTGTCAACTTCAAAACCCAGTGACATTTGCTGGAAATATTGTAGGACAAGTGTCACTAAACAGTTTGGGACAGCTTGACACTTGTGGTCCATGTCTATTGTCCAGTGTGTCCTGCACATGTCACTGGGACTTTCATCTAAGCCCAGTGACACGGGCAGTCCAGAGTGGTCCACAGCATGTACCTGAATTGTCAAATTGTCCCTACGCAAACAGTGACATTTGCACTACATTTTGTCCGGCAATTGTCACTGGGACTTTCATCTAAGCCCAGTGACTGATTAGGTCCAGACTGGACAACAGTATGTACCTGAATTGTCAAAATGTCCCTGACTGATGAGTGACATTTGCAATACATTTTGTCCGGCGATTGTGACTGGGGTATTCAATTAAGCCCAGTGACTGATTAGGTCCAGACTGGACAACAGTACGTACCTGAATTGTCAAACTGTCCCAATGACACATGTCCTACATATTGTCCGGCAATTGTCACTGGGGTATCCAATTAAGCCCAGTGACTGATTAGGTCCAGACTGGACAACAGTACGTACCTGAATTGTCAAACTGTCCCAGTGACACATGTCCTACATTTTGTCCTGCTAATGTCACTGGGGTATCCTACTAAGCCCAGTGACTGATTAGGTCCAGACTGGACAACAGTACGTACCTGAATTGTCAAACTGTCCCAGTGACACATGTCCTACATTTTGTCCTGCTAATGTCACTGGGGTATCCTACTAAGCCCAGTGACTGATTAGGTCCAGAGTGGACAACAGTACGTACCTGAATTGTCAAACTGTCCCAGTGACACATGTCCTACATTTTGTCCAGCTAATGTCACTGGGGTATCCTACTAAGCCCAGTGACTGATTAGGTCCAGACTGGACCTGAATTGTCAAATTGTCCCTACTCGATGAGTGACATTTGCACTACATATTGTCCGGCAATTGTCACTGGGGTATCCAATTAAGCCCAGTGACTGATTAGGTCCAGACTGGACAACAGTACATACCTGAATTGTCAAACTGTCCCAGTGACACATGTCCTACATTTTGTCCTGCTAATGTCACTGGGGTATCCTACTAAGCCCAGTGACTGATTAGGTCCAGAGTGGACAACAGTACGTACCTGAATTGTCAAACTGTCCCAGTGACACATGTCCTACATTTTGTCCAGCTAATGTCACTGGGGTATCCTACTAAGCCCAGTGACTGATTAGGTCCAGACTGGACCTGAATTGTCAAATTGTCCCTACTCGATGAGTGACATTTGCACTACATTTTGTCCGGCAACTGTCACTGGGACTTTCATCTAAGCCCAGTGACTGATTAGGTCCAGACTGGACAATGGTATGTACCTGAATTGTCAAATTGTCCCTACCCGATGAGTGACATTTGCACTACATTTTGTCCGGCAATTGTCACTGGGGTATCCAATTAAGTCCAGTGCTTTGACCCAAACACTATGCTTTTGAGCAAAACACTTTGAAAATTTGTCAACTTCAAAACCCAGTGACATTTGCTGGAAATATTGTAGGACAAGTGTCACTAAACAGTTAGGGACAGTTTGACACTTGTGGTCCATGTCTATTGTCCAGTGTGTCCTGCACATGTCACTGGGACTTTCATCTAAGCCCAGTGACACGGGCAGTCCAGAGTGGTAAACAGTATGTACCTGAATTGTCAAATTGTCCCTACCCGATGGTTGACATTTGCACTACATTTTGTCCGGCAAATGTCACTGGGACTTTCATCTAAGTCCAGTGACTGATTAGGTCCAGACTGGACAACAGAATGTACCTGAATTGTCAAAATGTCCCTAACTGATCAGTGACATTTGCACTACATTATGTCCGGCAAATGTCACTGGGACTTTCATCTAAGTCCAGTGACTGATTAGGTCCAGACTGGACAACAGAATGTACCTGAATTGTCAAACTGTCCCTAACTGATCAGTGACATTTGCACTACATTTTGTCTGGCAAATGTCAGTGGGACTTTCATCTAAGCCCAGTGACTGATTAGGTCCACACTGGACAACAGAATGTACCTGAATTGTCAAAATGTCCCTAACTGATGAGTGACATTTGCCCTACATTATGTCTGGCAAATGTCACTGGGACTTTCATCTAAGTCAAGTGACTGATTAGGTCCAGACTGGACAATAGAATGTACCTGAATTATCAAAATGTCCCTAACTGATCAGTGACATTTGCACTACATTATGTCCGGCAAATGTCACTGGGACTTTCATCTAAGTCCAGTGACTGATTAGGTCCAGACTGGACAACAGAATGTACCTGAATTGTCAAACTGTCCCTAACTGATTAGTGACATTTGCACTACATTTTGTCTGGCAAATGTCACTGGGACTTTCATCTAAGCCCAGTGACTGATTAGGTCCACACTGGACAACAGAATGTACCTGAATTGTCAAAATGTCCCTAACTGATGAGTGACATTTGCCCTACATTATGTCCGGCAAATGTCACTGGGACTTTCATCTAAGTCAAGTGACTGATTAGGTCCAGACTGGACAATAGAATGTACCTGAATTGTCAAAATGTCCCTAACTGATCAGTGACATTTGCACTACATTATGTCCGGCAAATGTCACTGGGACTTTCATCTAAGTCCAGTGACTGATTAGGTCCAGACTGGACAACAGAATGTACCTGAATTGTCAAACTGTCCCTAACTGATTAGTGACATTTGCACTACATTTTGTCTGGCAAATGTCACTGGGACTTTCATCTAAGCCCAGTGACTGATTAGGTCCACACTGGACAACAGAATGTACCTGAATTGTCAAAATGTCCCTAACTGATGAGTGACATTTGCCCTACATTATGTCCGGCAAATGTCACTGGGACTTTCATCTAAGTCCAGTGACTGATTAGGTCCAGACTGGACAACAGAATGTACCTGAATTGTCAAAATGTCCCTAACTGATGAGTGACATTTGCACTACATGTTGTCCGGCAAATGTCACTGGGACTTTCATCTAAGTCAAGTGACTGATTAGGTCCAGACTGGACAATAGAATGTACCTGAATTGTCAAACTGTCCCTAACTGATCAGTGACATTTGCACTACATTTTGTCCGGCAAATGTCACTGGGACTTTCATCTAAGCCCAGTGACTTATTAGGTCCACACTGGACAACAGAATGTACCTGAATTGTCAAAATGTCCCTAACTGATGAGTGACATTTGCCCTACATTATGTCCGGCAAATGTCACTGGGACTTTCATCTAAGTCAAGTGACTGATTAGGTCCAGACTGGACAATGGTATGTACCTGAATTGTCAAATTGTCCCTACCCGATGAGTGACATTTGCACTACATTTTGTCCGGCAATTGTCACTGGGGTATCCAATTAAGTCCAGTGCTTTGACCCAAACACTATGCTTTTGAGCAAAACACTTTGAAAATTTGTCAACTTCAAAACCCAGTGACATTTGCTGGAAATATTGTAGGACAAGTGTCACTAAACAGTTTGGGACAGCTTGACACTTGTGGTCCATGTCTATTGTCCAGTGTGTCCTGCACATGTCACTGGGACTTTCATCTAAGCCCAGTGACACGGGCAGTCCAGAGTGGTCCACAGCATGTACCTGAATTGTCAAATTGTCCCTACGCAAACAGTGACATTTGCACTACATTTTGTCCGGCAATTGTCACTGGGACTTTCATCTAAGCCCAGTGACTGATTAGGTCCAGACTGGACAACAGTCTGTACCTGAATTGTCAAAATGTCCCTGACTGATGAGTGACATTTGCAATACATTTTGTCCGGCGATTGTGACTGGGGTATTCAATTAAGCCCAGTGACTGATTAGGTCCAGACTGGACAACAGTACGTACCTGAATTGTCAAACTGTCCCAATGACACATGTCCTACATATTGTCCGGCAATTGTCACTGGGGTATCCAATTAAGCCCAGTGACTGATTAGGTCCAGACTGGACAACAGTACATACCTGAATTGTCAAACTGTCCCAGTGACACATGTCCTACATTTTGTCCAGCTAATTTCACTGGGGTATCCTTCTAAGCCCAGTGACTGATTAGGTCCAGACTGGACAACAGTACGTACCTGAATTGTCAAACTGTCCCAGTGACACATGTCCTACATTTTGTCCTGCTAATGTCACTGGGGTATCCTACTAAGCCCAGTGACTGATTAGGTCCAGACTGGACAACAGAATGTACCTGAATTGTCAAACTGTCCCAGTGACACATGTCCTACATTTTGTCCAGCTAATTTCACTGGGGTATCCTTCTAAGCCCAGTGACTGATTAGGTCCAGACTGGACAACAGTACGTACCTGAATTGTCAAACTGTCCCAGTGACACATGTCCTACATTTTGTCCTGCTAATGTCACTGGGGTATCCTACTAAGCCCAGTGACTGATTAGGTCCAGACTGGACAACAGTACGTACCTGAATTGTCAAATTGTCCCAGTGACACATGTCCTACATTTTGTCCTGCTAATGTCACTGGGGTATCCTACTAAGCCCAGTGACTGGTTAGGTCCAGAGTGGACAACAGTACGTACCTGAATTGTCAAACTGTCCCAGTGACACATGTCCTACATTTTGTCCAGCTAATGTCACTGGGGTATCCTACTAAGCCCAGTGACTGATTAGGTCCAGACTGGACCTGAATTGTCAAATTGTCCCTACGCGATGAGTGACATTTGCACTACATTTTGTCCAGCTAATGTCACAATCCGTTGTCCCATGATGAGGTAAGGCTTGTGTCAATGGGGAGGGGCTAGGGCCCGTGACGATCGCCACAATCTGTCATCCCATGAAGAGGTAAGGCGTGCATTAAAGGGGAGGGGCTAGGGCCCGTGACGATCGCCACAATCCGTTGTCCCATGAAGAGGTAAGGCACGCGTCAAGGGGCGGGGTTAGGGCCGGTGACGATCGCCATACTCTGTTGCGCCATGGCGAGGTAAGGCGAGTGTCAAGGGGGCGGGGTTAGGGCCGGTGACGATCGCCATACGATTTCGTCCCATGTCCGGCTAAGGCCCGCGTCAATGGTTGGGGCGTAGGAAAAATGTCAGAAAAGGGCTGACGGTGGCCAGACAATTTGACGTCGGGCCTGCAAAGGATGACCGGTGTCGCCTCGCCGACGTTCTCCATCCAATTTCTCGCCGTGTCAAATGTGACATTTGCCTTACATAGAGCGCCACCTGGTGGCCGTTTAGGGGTACTGTGACAATTCCCCTACACCCCAGCCGACGGATTCGCGTCCGCAACCCGGGAACCGCGCGGCCGACCGGGACGGGGCCGCCGCCTGGGCGCGCGGGACCCCGGGGCGCACGCGCCGGTCCTGGCGGCGCGTCCGTGGGGCCCTCGGGGCCGTGCTAAAAAATCGCAAAGTTCGGGGAAAGCGGACCCTAAGCCCTAAGCGCGGTGTCTGGCAAATGTCAGTTTGGCCCTAGGGGGGGCTATGTGCTATGTGGCAGACCCTCATTACACAGGGCAAATTACTAAAAATTCACAAGTTTGACCAAATAAAACTACAATATCTCAAAAAGTAAAGATCAGATCTGTCATATTTTGGTATTTTGAGAGAGAGGAGATGAAGCCGAACAGTTTGATGGGTAATATGTGCATGGCATGTAAAAGTTGGGTCACTATAGGAGTAAAAACCGATACCGATATTTTCCGATATTGCTTTTTAAGGCCAATATCGGCCGATATCAGTAGACCAATAACATCGGACATCCCTACTTTTAATCTAATTTTGCTGTTTTGATCTCTGAGAACCACACCATGAAAACTGTGTTTCATAACAACATATATAAATGACTGAAAGAGTGATGGTGAGTAATGGCTCTGCCCCCCATGAGCCTGAAGGACTCCTGTAGTCTCTCACCAGTTGTTGCCTGAACCCGAAGCGTCTGTGAGAAGCTGAGTGCTGTCAAACACTTCCTTCAGTGGGCCTTGCAGGATCTCATTGACCACCCCTTCCTCCATATCCACCAGCACCGCCTGCATGTCAGAAATGTGAGAATGGAGCCATAATTAGTTTGAAACTTTCCTGTTTCTCTTTATAGTTTATTAGTTTGAATGCTTGTTAAAGCATTCAAAGTATTGTTTTCCTGTTTCTCTTTATTATTAGTTTGAATGCTGTTAAGCATTCAAAGAATTGAGTTCCTCCTCCATTTTTCAGTTTCCGTACGTTTTTTGGCATCTAACTAGTGCCACAATTTTTACACTATTTACACAAATTTGGTATCAAACCGTTCAGCTCGTTCAGGTCATTCCGGGAATGACTTTTGGTATTGATATCTTCAACCGTTTCCAAGATATTCAGCTTTTTCTGCGATTTTTCAGCCCATTGAAATGAATGGCACATCCTTCAAATCGCTCAATTTTTCACAAAATCCATTCAGCTTTTTGAACTTTAACTACTTCAACATACTTCAACCTAGAGACTTCATTCAACTTTTAAAAAACCCAGAACACTATCCAGTTAAACTATTCTCGTATGACTCTGCTTCTTGATATCTTTTTCACGGTTTTTCTACAATCACAGGTTAAACTTGAGGTACGATTTGGAAAAGTTCAGACATTTCTCCTCCGTCCCCCATTCAAAAGAATAGGGCCGAAAACCGACTTTGCTCGACTTCAGACAGTGTCCTGAGAGAACCGTACAACCGATGGAAATGAGACTTGCGCTGGATGAAAGCTGACAAATTTTCCTCTGTTTTGATGTATAATTTTGGACGTACTCCAAAAATTGTGGTCGTAGTGTTAATTAATTCTGAGGTTTCCAGTTTTTTAAAATCTGTCATCTCCACTCTAAGCTGAACATTCCGCACTCTAACCTTTCAAGTTCAATTTTTCTGCAAACAGATGTTTACTGCACCCACACCGTTTACAATACTTGAACAAATTATACCTCAAAAAGTAGGAATCTTTGTCAGCTTCGATGGGATGTCTTCGTTTTAGCTGTAGGTGTCACGGTGCGGGCGCTACAAGCCTCAGAAGGCCGATAGTGCCAGATTTTCTCCCATTGGCGGCCATTCATATAATTCTCAGCTTTTGTGCTTCGATCGCTGTCTGAGAGCTGAAATCGTCTCGTCATATATCCTACAATATTCAACGTAGCCACACAAAAATTCACACAGAGCACCATTGAAGCCTTCAGCCACTTACAGTTTTGGAATTTTTCGAATCGGTGTAATACTTTTCGAATGGTGATGAGACGTTCGGGGCCTGCAATTTGACGTTTGGAGCTGCAGATCAGGAAATCTGGAGTCTCAGACAATTTCTCTAAAGAAAAATCTGCTACGACCACATTTTTTTGAGTACAATCATCAATTACGCAAAAACAGTAGTTTTACTCATCCGCTTCGATGGGATGCCTTCGTTTTAGCTGTAGCTGTCACGGTTCTTGAGTTACAAGTGTTAGAAAGAGGATTCAGCCACATTTTCCTCCCATAAAAAACAGGCATTTTCTGTTCCGGTCTCTGTCAGACAGCAGAAATCATCTCATCATATCTCCTACAAATATTCTAGGTAGGCACACAAAAATTTCAATATAGCACCACCAAGGCCTTCTGATGCCGACGCTTTTGGAATTTTTCAAATCACACATACATCAAATCGATCAGCTTGGTCTGATTAACCCGGTGCCCC
>SSNS01001045.1:35310-68359 GCA_006937985.1 Aphyosemion australe
GCTTCTTCTTGGTTAACAGAAATACGCACCCACACAAATCGATCGGCTTGGTCTAAGGAACCCATTGTCCCCCCAAACATCCCTGTTCTCTGATTGGCTGACAGAGTTCAAGCTTCTTCAAGGTTAATAGAAATACACACCCACACATATTATACATCAAATCGATGAGCTTGGTCTCATGAATCCAGTGACCCCCCCACCCCCCTGCCCACGCTCTCTGATTGGCTGAGAGATTTCAAGCTTCTTCTGGGTTAACAGAAATACACCCCCAGACATGTTATACATCAAATTGATCGGCTTGGTCTCAGGAAACCAGCCGGACACCATCCCTGGTCTTTGATTGGCTGAGAAAGTTTTGAAACTTTAAAGTTCAATTTCTGCTCTTTCTAACAGTTTATTTTTTATCTCATTCTGCTAACTTTGACAATTGAGGGGGCAGTGGTGGTCAGTTTGGCCACTGACCACTGGGTCAGAATGGGCTACTTTATTTCATTTTGGTGTAGTTCCCCCATTGTTTCAGATTGGGCTACGTTTCTTCATTTTGGGCTACCCGGTCAGCAGACATGACGATGCCACCACCTAGCGGTCAGAAACGTGTGGTGTGACTTGGGGTAGCCCAAAATGAGAAGTGGGTATCCCATTCTGAAATGAAAGTAGCCCAAACAGCAAAAAGTACCCCAAATGTACCTCCCCCACTTCCACTGGGGTCACTTTTGACACAAAGTATGCCAAAATGACCGATTTTCTAATCTGAAAATGAAGCATTCCCCCAGGCTTACTCCGCCCACATTTCAATTTTGAAAAATGCGCCAGGAGAGGGCGTAGCCTGGCGGACCGAGAGGGCGGAGCTGCGGCAGTGACGAAGGCAGCTGGCTAACGAGGCTATGCTAGCTCTATTCACTGAGCAGTCATTTGAAGTGGAGGCCATTTCTCTCCCTCCTTACCCAGAGAAAAGAGAGGAAATGGGACTAAGGCTATTTAGAGGAGAATAGTGGACCTGAGCTGCATTATTTTGAGCTTGTGAGTTTCCTGAGAGCACTGGAGCCAAGCAGCTGACACCAATCTCTGAATGGTAAAAAAGCAGTTAGCTTTAGCTAAGATTAGCTGAAGGGATAGGCTCCCCTGTCTCAGAGAGCTACTATCCAGCATGTTTTAGAGGTTTACCTGCTTCAACACACCTGATTTTAATCAGCAGCAAATTGATGAGCTGCTGAACAGCTAAATCAACTGTGTTGAAGCAGGGAAACTAAATGTGCTGTATAACAACTCCCTAGGACCAGGGCAGCTAACCCTGAGCTAATGTTATCGTCTGCTGCACAGAAACACCCAAGTTCTAAATAAAAATACCCAATGACAAAATCATTCTATAATGTGCACATTTATATTACACAATCACAAACATCCCACTAAAAATGAATTCCTAGCCCTTATTTCATTATTTATTTACTGGTATCAGTCGTTCCCTTGGTCGATGGTAGTTCTCTGGTGTCAGCAGGTCGGTCCCCTCTTGTGTCTTCAGGATCAGGCAGGAGCTTCCAGAAGAATGAGCCTAAAGGATTCCGTCCTCCTCTGGACTTCAGTTATTAATATTTGTTTTATTTATTAAATGAATCTCACTTTATACATTCCCTATTTTAGTTCAAGTCCATAAATATATAAACACACACTTGAATTTAAAATGAGCTCTTAACAGTGAGGTGCCTATTTTAATTCATCATAGAGCTAGTGAAATGTGCAATAAAGTAATTGAATAAATGTGAAATTTATATATAAATAAATATCAAAATATAAACAAAACTGTAATTAAAATGAGACATTTTGGCAGCACAAAGAACTTGTTAAACGCATACAGCATTTATTATAATAACTGTAGGCAGACAGGAGACAGAGCTGGATGGTGGTAGTGAGGAAGATGATTCTCAGTCATGGAAGGATAGCTGAGGACTTTCCAGGAAGAGGAGACGTGGTGGTGTGGTATCTTGTAGGAGAGAGAGATATCCAGAGATCTGTAGAAAACAAGAATGTAAGTTATTAGTTAATTTATTTTTGATACCAAAGAAAAAAAATATTTAAAAAGGTATTTACCAGGTGAATCAGCTCACATCACCACAAAGTGTCACAGGGCCTCCTTCGTGTTGTCATGATGTAATTTAGCTCCGTGCTCACAGCAAAACACGTGTAACAATAACCTATAAAACAAATACATAGATAATGTTACAACTATAAGGTTGTAATGAAGATTACCTGATGATTCAAAATAGATCACCTTTGCTACACCTGCAAGGCTGGACCAGTGCATTCTTGTAGCTGCCAAAATCAGTCTGACAGCACATCACATTGTTGTGGGAGGTAGCTTTCAAAGATGATGAGAAGCACTGTTGAGAGCGGAGCAGGATGGAGGTTAGAAGATCTGTTAGGAGATCTAGAGGACCTGAGGTAAAATGGGATTTTAGTGTGAGTTTGGTAAGCTACTCCTTGGTGCTCTCCAGTGGTGACCAGCCAGATCTGGGGAGATAAAAAAACAGCACAAAAATGGAGTACAATAATATTATTTACAATTATTATTTATAATACTTTTTTTTTTTTACCTAGAATAGCTCACAGAGCTATAGAACAGAGCCGGTCATTCAGATGGAAGCTGGGATTAGAAGCTGACACCTGGGTCTGTTCAGGGTGGAGAGGTTGCTCTTGGACTTTGTGTAACACAGATTTCCATCATGGTCCCTGTGTCACACACGCACTCATTCACTCACTAGCCTCTTTTATAAGACACACCGTGCCGGCAAATCAGTGTAATATTACCAGGAATGCTGCAATATTCCCGCAACGTGATGCCGCCATGGAGCGTTCATAAGAAACACGTTGCGGGAATATTGCGGCATTCCTGCCGCCACGCTTGGTAGTAATATTGCGGCTTAGCCGGTCTTATAAACGCACATTAAGCCTTGGCGCAAAAGAGGGAGGTGTCATGACCACGCAATGAATTAATGCCGAGCTCCGGCCAGGAACTATGTTGAAAATGAAAGTAAACACGGCCATAAGCTCCGTTTTGTAAACAGAATCAGCTGAGACAATAAACTGGAGCGATGCGGAGCTCCAGGAGCTTCTCTCCGTTTGATCTGCAGCTCAGATCATCTGACAGCTCACAGGGACTGTGGAGCACACACCTGTGGGAAAAAAACTTAAGGAGCTCGGCTTCGATCGCAATAAAAAGCAAGTTATGTCCAAGATAAGCGGAAGTCCGCGACAGCGTAGAGACCGCCCCCATACCTCCTTTTTGCCGCCATCGCGTAATCTTTTATAAAACTGACATGATTGCGCAACATTACCGCCACGGTCTGAGCTCTTATAAATGACCGTAGGCTCCCAGATGCCGCATCAGCGTTGCAGCAAATTGGCGGCATTGTTTTATAAAAGAGGCTACTCGCTCACACACACACACACACACACACACACACACACACACACACACTGCTGCTGCTGCTGGGAGCTATGTAAAAAAAAAACAGCAGATATATTTATAGTCGTTTATTAGAGCAGCAACACACGTGTAACAATAAGCTAAAACAATTACATAATGTTAAAACTTGAAGGTAATGAAAGATAGATGATTAAAAAATAACTCACCTCTGCTACACCTGCAAGGCTTCACCTTAGCCAGGACCAGTGCAGACTTGTGGATGACTAAATCAGTCTGACAGCAGATTACTTGGGTAGATTTGGGTAGAGAGTTTAGCAACTTAGATCATGTACAAAACAAGCTGTCCAATATATGAGCTTCATAGCATGGCTGGTGAGTAATCTGACTGCACTCAGAGCTAACTCAGTGTCCAGAATCAGACATGAATATGTTCTAATCAGAGGTGGACAAGAGATTAGAACAGGGTCAGGCTCTGGTGCTGCTGGAAGCTTCATGCTGGGATGTTCTCCTACTCCGTGTCCCTCCTGCATTTATCTGCTTCAGCACTCAGCATTATCAACTGGTGCAAAAACTCAACCTGAAACCGTCTGTAACAAATATTATCCCACACAACACTAGCTCTGAGCCTGATGGCTGTGTGGACTGATATTAGCTAAATGAAATGAACCACGTCTCTTTCTTTGCATTTATAAATAAATATAGTAATTATAGCTGCTAAATTACAGGTAGGTCCAGAACAACCGATGATCGGCCAGTATAGACAGAAACGCCCCGGTTACCCACATTCCTACGTGTATGATTGTTTTTATCTTTATTTTTTATTTTTTGCCATGTATCTACTTCTGTTTACTTGATGTAGCTTATACAAATGCTGCCTGACCTGATTATGACTTGAATGTATGTTCGCACCTTGCCACCGAAAAAAATTCCTAGTAGATGAGCCTCTCACCTACATGGCAATAAAACTGATTCTGATTCTGATCGATCGATCGATCTATCTATCATCTATCTATCTATCTATCTATCTATCTATCTATCTATCTATCTATCTATCTATCTATCTATCTATCTATCTATCTATCTATCAGTACTGGTAATATTTTAATGTCAGCAAAGTTTACTTAACAAGTTTAAGTTTACTTACTGGGATATTTATTGTCCTTGTGTTTTGCACAAAAACGACTTCTGCCGTCTACCACCTGACTCCTTCCTGGGCCAACGTGGAAGGAGACCTCTGCTTGCAGCTGTGCTGATTTCACTTACAATCAGACGTTTGAGCTTCACTGCAAATATGTCATTTTACATTTGATATTTCATTGTTTATATGTTTTAGATTTTATGTTTTCATATTTATAGTATAATATTTACAGTATAGTATTTATATGTCATAGATGTCAGATGTCTCAGTTTTGGGGTGGCACCAGGGGTGGCCAATCTTTTTGCAGGGTGGGGCGCATGCCCCCCCCCCCGTGCCCCCCCTCTAGACACGCCCCTAGCAACGAGTCACAACAACATCTAAAACGCAAACAGAACGCGAATTAAAATAAAATCTGAAATATTTACCTAATGTAATCTGCTCAACAAAAACAATACCATCTAAAATATATAATCATATGATATGCATACAATCAGCGCAGGTTTAATAGGTTGAACTTACACGTCATCTCGTTTATCTGCAGCACAGCTTTTTTGTACAGTAGCGCGATGCAACGTGTCACACTATAAGTAATAGATGAACTATTATTTATCAGAGTTAGAAATAGGAGGTGTGGCATGAAAACGCTTGAAGACAGTCAAATGGGTGTCTGACGCTCATCATGTGAGAGTTTGCAGCCCTGATAAAATATAAATCACTTCTAATGTGGCTCGCTATGTTTTGAATTTATTGAGCTTGTAAAACAACAGTTTTTTAGCGAGTGTGCTTCACTGAAAAAGGTTTATGATTGGTCAGTCGATGTAACGTGATCATGCTGCACATGAGCAGATCAGTGTTTGTGAAAACATTTGAGCCACGCCTGCCAAACTGGCAGACGTGAGGGTGTCTCACGCAGGACATTTTTGAACCACGTAGGACAATGTCCTCGCGGGCTTCAGATTTGTATCTATTTAAGTGGGTATTGTATTGACCTCTGACCTTTACATATTATACATATTTTTATTGTGACAATAATCTGTTCACATAATTTGAAAAAAGGATGCGCCAAACCGGAAATGCTTCTGCAGCAGCGCTTGGGCACCAGATTGTGAAAGAACGGATAACGCTAGAAATACGGCAATTCTTCCTGATGTAAGAAGTGAGTCTACACTTTCTTTTGGTAGTTTTGGCGTTTACATGATCATAGAGCACAATGTTCTGTGACTCTTCAAAAAACAGTAAAAACGCTCTAAAACGCTGGCAGTCAGGGGCTTTCTGATCAGAAAACGGCTGGCAGTGATTGAGTTAATTGTGATTAAAATTAGATTAATTGTGCAGCCCTAAGTTAAACACATCCTTTGCTCATCCATCCTGTCTGGTTTGGGTCAGCCATAAAAAGGGAAAAATGCAGACTGCAGCGTAGGACAGCTGGAAAAATAATCAATGCCCATCTGCCCTCTGTCCAGGAGTTATACACCAGCAGGACCAGGAAAAGGGCAGAGAACATCGTCCAAGATCCCACACACCCTGCATCTACTCTCTTCAACCTCCTCTCTTCTGGCAGGCGCTACAGATCGCTGCAAACAAAAACTAACAGACATAAGAACAGCTTCTTTCCCTCTGCCATTACTCTCCTGAATCTGTAGATTAGTTGGCTACCGCAATCTTTACCATTTAAAGTTTATTCTGCCATGCTTTTAATAATTTTTTTAATTATTTTTTCTACTTGCATACATTTTTAAGTTTACGTGACCAATAAATCTGAAAACGGAGCCTGAGACATTAAATTTATACCATTATACAAGCTGTACACTGATTACAATACATTCTATCAGCATTTAATATCTTGTATTAGTATTGTCCCTTGAAAAGACATAATAAAATATTTCCAAAAATGTGAGGGGTGTACTCACTTTTGTGAGATACTGGTAATGGTGATGATGGCAGAGGAGTTAAGTGGCCGCCCCGCAATCGGAAGGTTGCAGGTTCGCGCCCCGCTCAGTCTGTCACTGTCGTTGTGTCCTTCGGCAAGACACTTAACCCACAGTGTACCAGTGTACGGCAGCCTCGCCTCCGTCAGTGCGCCCCAGGGCAGCTGTAGCTACGATGTAGCTCATCATCACCAGGGTGTGAATGTGTGTGTGAATGAGTGAATGACTGATTGTCTTGTAAAGCGCCTTGGGGGTTCTAGGACTCTGGAAGGTGCTATATCAAATACAGGCCATTTACCATTCTTCTAGACACAGCAGCAAGTCCAACTATATAAATTCAAAAAGGAACTTATGATTAATGGCAGTAGATTGGCAGAGAGCACAGGAGTGTGTCGCAGGACCACATTTTTTTCTGGCTTTAGAGGTGGCACAACATTGTCAGCAGTGCTTTGGTTAAACATTTAGGCATGTCCCCTCCCCCCTGATAAAAAGTTTTCCCTAGTACTGGCTGGCAGAACTTACTCTGGCTTTCAGGTTTTGGATTCCCCCCCCGACACAACAGTCCCCACAGTCACTTTTCCTGGAAACAAAAGTGAAAAATAAAAATGGCAACACTAGAACCCCAGTGGCTCCACGCTTTATAAAGGCAGAGATGATTACCTTAAATCGACATTCCTGAAGAAGCTACGGAGAGCCTCATCATAGATTCCACTCTAAAGAGAAGAAAAACACAAGGTTAAGGCTGGTTTATACTCGGTCCGTCTGCGTGAAACGGACGCACGCACCGTCATTTTGCGTCGGCGCAAGGGCTCTCCGACTGGCTCGCGGAGGGTGACGGAGACATGCCCCAAATTTGAAACATCCGTCGAAAGTGACGGACACCGCAAGCTTGTGATTGGATGTGTATAAGAGACNGTCAGGATGACGCTTCCTGTAACTTCGTCACCAGCACTGCCGTTGCTCCGTTAATAAGTAAAAAAATATTTAGCGGAAGACCCAGAATAGATTGAAGAACGCATCGCAGAAAAGTCTGAAAATATGAACGTTTATTCACCCGTGACTGAAGGAGTACAAAATACAGAGCAAACGTGGATGGAAATGACAGGAAACGTGGGTTTAGAGGTGGCGACTGGATGAAGAGGCGGAGGAGAATGAAGGACAAATTAGTCCGTGTTAAAAAGTCTCTGAAATACATTAAAACAATGTAAACACATGAGTAAATACACTATCGTGAACCGGATACATGAGTGTCATGGTGGCAGGATATCACAGAATAGCGCTACGCCCTCTGTTGTCCTGGCGGGGAATTGCTTTGCAGCACTCCGCTGCCTGAACAGAAGTTCGAATGTGAAAACCTTTCCGACGCTCCATGTGCGTCTCTCCGTTGCGGAGCTCACAGAGAGTATAAACCAGCCTTTAGAGGTCAGAGATGTGAGCATGTTCATGAGAAAACTCAACATGAAATATACACTGCTCACAAAAATTAAAGGAACACTTTTTTTATTGGGCCTGGCATGAAATCAATGAAACCTGTCTGATAATTTTCTGGTTGATTAAGCAGCTGAGGACATTGTTAATCACTTTCAGCTGTATTGATGTTCATGGACTTAAAGGGGAACTAGAATACAGTTAATCAACAATCTAAAACAGAGCTTTGAGCCTCTAAAAAGCATAAGAAATTTTCTTTTGGCTTTCATCTGTCCCAGGAGCCCTGATACAGGCTTTTCTAATCTCTTCTAATGACCTGCTTTGAAATGCTCTGATTCCCCCTCCTTCTGGCCAGGACATGAATATGGTAATGAGCTGCTTCCTGATTGGTTCAAGGCCGCACACCCAGAAACTCGCTTTTTTTTTCTCCCCGAAGCTACGTCTCCGTTGTTACAGCCTGTAGCACTAGCAGCGCTAGCAGCTGGTAGCAGTTCGTATCTTCCTAACCTGTTGTTACAGATATGGATTCATCTGGTATTCAACCTTATATGTTTGATCCCGACTCAGAAGAAAGTCTAGATGCTGAGGAGCAACCAGCAGTTCGCCAGAGACTGGAATATCAGTGGTAAGTTTAGTCAAGAAGCTAACTATATTAGCGTTAGTTAGTTAGCAACATCATGCATCCATGTAGATGTTAGATTAAGTTTGTAAATGATTTTGTCATAGAAACAGTATTTTACCAGGATGTTACACACATATTTCACAGCGCTACTTCTATTACTATTTTGTGCATCAATAAATATTGATTTCTTTTCACCGGAATACCTCCGTGAACCGAACTATTCTCTGTCCAACGCTAATTAATCTTTACAGCAACAGGAACACTGCTAGCTACCTCTCCAGTTCATCTCTAACACCAAAGTTGCAGTTTTTAAATCAGCCACGACACGGACTTCTGTGCAGATTATGAAGCATTATTAGGAATTATTTATCTGCAGTAATGTGTGACCTTATATCTTCATCCCTCAGGTGTTCTTGCTATAAATGTGAACTCATGCCTATGGAGGGGGAGAATGTTTGATGTCGAGAAGAAACACAGGTAAGGTCAAAGGTCAAACAGGGAGCACTAAGATTGTTACTCCTTCACAAATTAATTTAAAAGTAAAAGTCTGGTGCAGTGAGGTTCCTTGTGATCTGTCTCTAGTTAATGGAATGTAACAGATGACTACATCTTTCTGTCTGCAGGTTCCTAGAATGAACCAGGTTTAGCATGACTGACCATCCAGGCTTTCAACCAGCAAAATGTCTACAGAGCTGCCTTCACTGCTTCCACGTACGGCTGAGGGTTCATGGACAATATGAGTGAAGAGCAGATTCAAAAGGTTAATTTGTCACATGCTGTCACCAAAAACACCATCCTCCAGCTCGTTGTTGACCTACCAGCTGGCTGACGACCTCCTTCAGCAGGTGTGAAACAGACATTTCATTTATCTAAATATTGTTTTACTTTTGCTGCTGTATTTCTATATTATTAAAAAGAATCTTGTTCCATTGTCATGTGGTTATTTTGTTTACCGTTTTGTCTTTTTAAGGTTATGACTGTGTGAAATATTAACCAAGTTTCTTGTTTTATAATTTTGGTCAATAAGTGATTCTGATCATCTACTTTCTAAACATCATCATCCATACTTGAAGGTTCTTCAGTGCCCTGTAAAGCTTTGAGGCTGAGTAGGCATCTCTCAAACACTCAATTTTACATCTTATAGGCTCGTTTCCTTTATCAGAACTTCAGGGTAAATCCTGGGACGGGGAAAAGACCGGGAGATTCAAATGTCCCAGTCCTCTCAGCTGTTCTGTCTCCATTCAAATTCAGCTCTTTCAGGACTTTGCACAGACGTCAACATATCGCGACTGCTTCGGCAGTGAGTGATGTCACTGATCAGCGCCAGAAAGCGTCCACAGTAACAATAATAACATTAAAAGTATTTATTCTGTTGAAGTTTATCATAATTTAATCCATTCAGAGGACGAGAGCAGCTGCGTGAGGTAAAATGTGGCGTTCAATGACCAGAAGCTCCGTTTTTACAGCGCTCTGTGAGACAACAAAGCCCTGCGAATTAAAGCGATGTGGGGGGATTCCAAGGTGTTTTCCGGTGCGGAGTTTAACAGTGGGGGAATTCCTCAGTGTTTTCTGGTGCGGAGTTTAGTAACAGCTGTGGGGAAATTCCGCCTTGTGTTCCGGTGTCTGGAGTTTAATTTTAAACACTACGCTTATTCCGTTCGCTTCCATTCTGCTTCACTAGCAACTCTTCTAATTTTATTACTGCCAGTTGTTTTGGAGAACGTCGACTGCTGATGTAATTTCCTACGGAGTTACAACCAATCAGCGTGAGTTAACCGAAGGTTCCGCTCAGCGACTCCATCGGGCCGTTCCGAGTACCTACCCCTGATCAGGTACTCAGAAGGTTCCGGAAAACGGCCTAGAAAACGGCCGTTCGGCCGGCCCGGTCAAGTGGAGACAAGCGCACGTCGGGAACTTCCGGTAAATTTACCCCGAAGTTCCGATAAAGGAAACGGGGCTATTGTTGCAGATGTTGGACTTGCCTGCCTGGCAAGACATCCTACATGCAAAGCAAAATTATTTTTATTTTCTAGATTCTAGAATAGAATAAACCTTTATTATCCCACGATTTAGAAATTCAAGTGTTACACAGCTCTTACAGCAAAATGAAAATAGAAAAAGACACCAAGTTGCTCTATGTATGTAGCAGTCAAACATAAGTTCTGTATGTACAGAAATTTTTGTTAAAAAGTGTACAAAAGTGTAAAGAGATACGTACACAGGTGTGTGAGTGATCCTGGTGAAGTAAACTACAACCAAACTGCAAATGAATAACAGCATATCAACAGATAATATGTTAAACAGGTGATGCTTAAATAACCAATAACTAAACTGTTCTAAAGTCTGACAGCTGCTGGTAAGAATGGGCTCCTTCTACTGTGGGTGTAGGGTTAGGGTGTTATCCATCAGCTTAGACAACATCCTCTCCTCCCCAGCCTGCTCGCTGGACTTCAGTGGACAGTCCAGGACAGAGCTGACCTGTCCCCGTCTCTATTCCAGCTGTAACATATTGTGCAGGGTTGTATGAGGAGTCTCGGTTAGTGGAGATGCTGGAAAAGTCTTCAAACTCCAGACGACGTCTTTTGGCTGCTCTGAAACTCCTCACAGGAGTGGATGAAAATGGCTGAGAGAAAGAAGGGTCATTTGTGTCAACAGCCACGCTCTGGTATTTCACAGTTGCCTGAAAAAAAAAAAATAATAAAAATAGTTAAGTGGCTTGTTAATTCATAAATAGGCTTGATCTAAGTACATAGAATACTTTAAGACCAGAGGTGTCAAAAGAGCCATGCAGCAACCATCCAAAATAATAAATTAGTGTGGCTTTTAGCAGACTTATTTAAAATATACACACCAATTCACAGAGTTGGACATCTGTTTGGCAGGATGCATCCACTGTCTGGCTCTGTTGTGACACTGCAATCACAGTAAAACACATAGAAAATTAAATCGGATCACAATAAAAGCAGGACATGATGCCTAACACAAAACAATGTAACTAAGTTTATACAAATCAGTCATGTTGTGGCAGGCCACCACCAAATGCAGGCTTGTGTGACTCTAAATTTATCAGGTTTTTTTAGCTCATGTTGAACAGATTAACCCACCTCTGTCACCCTCACTTCCACAATGTTAGCTAATGTTCATCCACTTTTCAACACCAATTTCATTTTATCTTGCACACTACATTGCAGTGGAAACAAATCCTGGTGCCGAAGGTCAACTATAAATTAGAATCCAACACCTTTATTGTTCATGTTTTTTTTTTCTGATCGGTTGTTTTGGACAGCTGGGCAGCTAACAGCTGATTGATGCTTAAAATAGCTACAAGCTCTATCATCGATCATGGCCTCGCAGAACGCAAAAGCGGTTACAAATAATATAAAAACAGAGTTGACCTAAAGGTAGTCCACTGGACCCAGTTTATAGTCAGAATATCAGACAAACATGATTTTAATAAGATCCTTAACCGTGTGTAACTGAGCTAATGAGCTGCTAGGAAGCTAAAGCAGTACTGATAAAACGGGCCTCCAAGACCAGGATTGTGTCCCTGCTGACAATAAATTTTCTAATTTATAAAAATTAAACACAAATTTGTTCGTGAAAAGTTCTAATGCGGGCATTTACTTGTTACAGTGATAGCATGTGCTAACTGCTATTGATATAGCACAGATAAAAATGCATTTTACTTACAGATAATGGTTGAGTTGACTTGTCGGTACAGCCCCTCTATTCAGGTTCAGCTGCTGTGCAAAGCGATTTTCATATTGTCCAATGTTGATGAAATATCTCCGTGTAAAGTGACTGCTGCAAACACGTAGATTTGGATTGAAGTTCTCTGGGACATGGTTAAAAATGAAATTCAACCATTCCAGTCGACTGTTGGGTTCTTGTGGAATACGGTGAAAATTGCCACCATCACTACTACACCCTGGAACACAACAGGTCTGTTTCTCAAGCCTGGGACACACAGGAGACAGACGCGCTGCGCCACGGAAGCGCCGCAGTTAAATGGTCACACAGGAAGCGCCGCGCCGCTGAACCAAAGACTGTAGCGCTGAACGCTTCTTGGAAAGTCACGTGATAGTCACAACATCTTGAGAACAGGAACAGCCGTGGCGCGCCGCGGCGCTTGAAATAGAACTGGCGCCTATCTTCAGCGCCTCTGCGCGGACTGGCGCTTCTGGGACGCGACGCTGCGCTCCCAGTGTAGCCACTCTCATGGCTTCAAATGGCTTCTTTTTAAAATGACGGCGCGGGCGTGACGCGGGCGTGACGCGGCGCGTCTGTGTCCTGTGTGTCCCAGGCTTCAGTCATTTTTGTTCTTTTAAAACCGAAAATAAGTTACAAGGGAGGGCGCTAGCTGGAGCTACAGCTAGCTAGCATTTTCCGTTCCTCCTGCGGGTGCGTTTGGATTATATATGGCCGGGACTGGTGAGGGTGGAGCCGAAATTCATAAGGCGGTGACATGCAGGTTTGAGGAGGCAAGGCTCCGTCCTGTGACATTGCATGAAAGCTTGCTCAGAAGAGGGGGGATTGCTCTCGCTTTTTATTTACTTTCTATCTTACATAAAAACTAGGTCACACACGGCTTTGATCTTTTTGCATGCTACTTTTGACCACCCAAGCTGTCTTTACTCAACAACAACAAGGAAAATGTTGGTTTGGATTCTAGTTCCCCTTTAACGACAGGTGCACTAAAGTGGCAACAATTACAAAACCCTCAAAACAGGACTGGTTTAACATGTGGAGGTCATTTCAAGTTTCTCCCTCTTGATCTTTTTTGGCTGGTTTTCCACTCATGCTAGTTTTGGCTTGAGTAATTATCTCTACTGGCAACATGAGGAGATTCCTTAACCCTACAGAAGTTGCACAGGTTGTCCAACTTCTCCAGGATGGCACATCCACACGTGCTGCAGCAAGAAGGTTTAATGTGTCTCCCAGCACAATCTCCAGAACATGGAGGAGATTTCAGGAGACTGGCGGTTATTCTCTGAGAGCTGGACAGGGCCGTAGAAGGTCCACAACCCATTAGCAGGACCAATACCTGCTCCTTTGTGCAAGGCAGAACAGGCTGAGCACTGCTCGTGCCCTACAGAATGACCTCCAGAGGGCCACTGGTGTGAATGTCTCTACCCAAACAATCAGGAACAGACTTCATAAAGATGGCCTGAGGGCCCGACGTCCTGTAGTGGGCCCTGTGCTCACTGCCCAGCACCGTAGAGCTCGACTGGCATTTGCTCAAGAACACCAGAATTGGCAAGTCCGCCACTGACGCCCTGTACTTTTTACAGATGAGAGCAGGTTCACCCTGAGCTCCTGTGATAGACGTGAAAGAGTCTGGAGAAGACAAGGAGAACGTTATGCTGCCTGCAACGTCGTTCAACATGACAGGTTTGGTGGTGGGTCAGTGATGGTCTGGGGAGGCATATCCATGGAGGGACGCACAGACCTCTACTGCCTAGGAAATGGTGCTCTGACTGCCATAAGGTATCCAGATGAAATCCTTGAACCCTTTGTCAGACCCTACGCTGATGCAGTAGGTCCTGGTTTTCTCCTAATGCACGACAATGCCCGGCCTCATGTGGCAAGAGTATGCAGGCAGTACCTGGAGGATGAAGGAATTGAAACAATTGAATGGCCTTCACGATCCCCTGACTTAAACCCAATAGAACATCTGTGGGACATTATGTTTCGGTCCATTAGGCGGCGCCAGGTTGCTCCTCAGACTGTACAAGAGCTCAGGGATGCCCTCACACAGATCTGGGAGGAAATGCCACAAGACACCATCCGTTGTCTCATTAGGAGCATGCCCCGACGTTGTCAAGCATGCACACAAGCTCGTGGGGGCCACACAAGATATTGAAAAGCATTTTGAGTTGCAGAAATTAAGTTTTTGAAATAATGGACTAGCCTGCCACATCTTCATTTCACTCTGATTTTAGGGTGTCTACACAATTGAGCCCTCTGTAGGCTGAAAACTTTTATTTCCATTAAAAGACTTGGCATCCTTTTGTTCCTAAGACATTGCCCTGTCGTTATTTGTATAGATATCCAACTTCATATTGAGATCTGATGTATCTAATGTGTTTCTTTAAAGTGTTCCTTTAATTTTTGTGAGCAGTGTAGTTGATGGGATCTCAATAATTTAATGATGTATGTTACTGCAATGTGTCCCAACCCTTTTGGTGCCAAGGCCACACGATAGAAAACTCATCAGGTGGCAAACCACAAACCAAAATTTTACAACATGATGTCTTCATTCTCATGAAGCTCTTCATCCTGATCAGGTGGCTGTAGTTGTTGCAGACACCGTTAGAAAAGATTTAGTCAGAATGTAGAGGTCCTCGTAGCAGAGAATCAGCTTTAGTTACATTTATCAATGAACTTCTCATTAGATTCAAATGTGGACCATTTGTCTATACTGGTCCAGACAGGAGACAGCATCTACTCTGTTACACCTCTATTTGAAATATGTAAATAAGCCATGTTAACTAAGTAAATGTGCTGATTGAATTTAATTATGAAATAGACAAGTATCTTTAGTGTTTTTGCCCTTACCTTATTGACACTTGCATGCTCGCGCAGAGCAAGGTCCCAAAACCTACAGCCAACTTGGTTTCCACACTGTCCAACTGCAGAAACACATTCCAGAAAGACAGCAATGTCGTTAGTTTTAGGTTAGTTAATCGACAGACTACAGCCAAGTTCAAAATCCAGAGGCTGCATTCTTGAAAGGGCAAGGCCTACCTGGCCATTGGCCAGGTCCTTTGTTGATCACAAAGGCAGAAAGTGAGCACATGTGAAATTGGATGCTAAAGTCTTCAGGTTATTCTCACCCTTAACTCTGTTTGTCATGTCACCTAGCAACTATGACAATTATTATTTTAGTTTTAAAATAGTTTTTTTTCTTATCCCACAGCAGCTGTACAACCATACGAGCTGAGCTCATATATGATGAATTTTTTGTTTTATATTTGATTTAAACTAAATTTTTATCGTTATCGAGGTGAACTGCACAATTTACCATAATTTTGATTTGAGGCCATAATTGCCCAGCCCTAGTTTCAGTTCCGATTGCAAGGCGTTCCAAGCAAAGAGGGCAGACACTCTAAAAGCCTTCTTTTCCTTTTCTGTCCACACACATAGAGACACAAGCTGTTGTTGGAACGAAAAGAATAACCGCCCTCAGTTCTCTGCAAACTCAAAGTGTAAAAAGGCAACTAAAATCAGTCTTTTGAATGAGTAAAGTAGCATATGCTACTTGTGGCCATTTCTTACTAGAAAAAAAATGTTGCTAATATTAACACAGTTAAATACTGTTGGTACTTATGTTAAAACACTTCAAACTCAACTTGAAAAAAAAAACATGACAAGTCCATGCAAACAACTGAAAAGACACAAATCTGCTAAAGTCCTTGACAGATGTTATTCAGTGGCAGTATTGTTTGATTTGACAAAGCTCCAACCACTGCAAGACTTTAAGCATGTAATCGGTTTTTGGCAAGCTGTCTACGTGACTGTGATTGGTCAAATGATGCTGCGTGACACGCTACAACAAAGGTAGATTGTGAAGAAAGACCGACTAAAACCTGACCGACAACCCTCCCTGTGGTACAACAAAAACTCTTTGGATCTATATGATTCAAATGAATGCCAAAAACTGTGATTTTAGTTAGTGAGAGAGCAGCCTACATCTCACGTGAATCAAAGCAGCCGAAGGAACAGGAACTTTATATTGGGAAAGTACCAAAATGTAGCACCGAAAAAGATATATTTTTTTCTGGTATCAGTACCTACTGAATATATTTGGTCAGTACTAAAGAGTTAACGAGTTTCAGTACCCTGCCAAACTCTGGTATTCATTTAATTACTAATTTAATCACAGGACCTGCTGGATCCTACTATGAATGCAGGGCTCTCACACACGTGACTAGCACACCAGTTTCGTGCTTAAAGTAGGTCTGGTCTCTGGCTTCGCTATGAAGTCCAGCAGCTGGTCTCTATTGTTGCAGCAAGAAAGTCACTCTTCATCACGCAGCATCTTTGTATGCTGTCGAGTAGATGAAAGGATGGTTCCACAGTGTGTGGCATCAACTGTCAAACGTGGACGAGGAAGTGTGATGGTCTGGGGCTGTTTTGCTGGATCCAGGGCCGGTGACTTGTAGAGAGTGAGAGGCGCCCTGAACCAAAACGGCTACCACAACATTCTCCAGCGCCATGCAGTACCCTCTGGCAGGGTTTCCCCCAGCGCTATATTTGCCTGCCCCCCCCCCCCCCGCCAGGCTAAGCGTCACTTATTTATTTATTTATTTAAAAGTTTTTTTAATGCACCAGACTAACATTTAAGATGTTAAATTTAGCGCTGAAACAAATACTTGAATGTTTCGTTTAAAAAAAACCTCAAATCATTATTATTTACTGTTTCGAGGCATTGTTAAATGCGCACCGCATTCAGACTCTAATTTACACGGACACATTTTACTGGCGCACAACAATGGATATCACCGGTGATCACGACAGCATGGAGGACAATGGAGAAAACGATATAGACAAAAACTCTTGCAAAAGCAGTCCAAACTTTGGGATCAGTGTCTCCACTGTAAAACGGAGTTGTCTTACCATAACAACACAACTTTATCCTTGAACAGGAAACCGCTTCAGCCAGCCGAATCCATGACCAGGTAGGCTAATGCTAATACGTAGGACGCAAGCTAACTTTCGCTTCAAGTAGGGACCGGAGAAAACACATTAATCGTGTTCACGTTAAACTAAGACTGAATAAACTCTACAACTGAAAGAAAATACCCATCATCCTGTTTATGTAATAATAATAATACATTTCTTTTAAAAGCGACTTTCAGGACACCCAAGGTCACTTTACATTAAAAACAAGTTAAAAACAGCTAAGACTTAAAAAGCAGACACAATGAGACAGTAAAAATAAAAAATAAATTAAAAAAAAGATGGCTGCAGCGGTGTGGAGCAGGGATGCAGCTAATACAGTCATTGCTGTGGCTGCAACTACAGCAGGCCATTGTAGCATGTAATTTACTAACATATCTATCTTTGAATATAATTTTAGGTTGGATTATTGCCAATCCGTGTATATTTAGAAAAATATAACACCATTACATTGTTACTAGTAGAAATTAGTAACATTTGTACTTGAAGTTAGATTCTGAAACACAAACTCATTAGAATTTTTTCCTCCGTTTTGAAAGGTCGTCAATTACAATATTTGATTAATTGACAGAGGATTCGATTAGAAATATTAGAATACTAAAATATTAAATAGCTGTAGCCCTTGTTAATGCAGGAGATAGGTGTAGGAAACTATTTTCATGTTCAGCCTGCATTAAAAACTCGGAGTGATCGATTATAATCAGAAATAATCATAAAAAAAAATTTTTCAGCTAAGCACACCTTTAAAATGAATAGGGGTCTTTAACATGCAAGTCTGACTTTAACAGCATCTGGTGATACAACAGCACAATAGCAACATCTTACGATGGATAAGTGAACAGGGTGAGAGGTCAGGTGTATGTTCCATTATCTAAATTGTATTTTTTTGTGTCTGGTAAAACCATATTTCAAGATTGTGCCTTTTTGTAAGACAAATAAGTATTGTTAATAAATGGTTTATAACACCACATACTAGTCATACTTTTAAACTTCCTGACAACTTTTTTTTTTTTTACAAAAACACAGTGGGTCGCCCGTGGGCTTGTCTACCACCGGGTAAGCAAGTTTTCTGGGAGTGCTGGGCTCAGTGTAATCACTGAGTCACGCACCAATTTAAGCGGGAGACACCTTCTGGTATGCACCTAGTTGGTCAGGGGTTCATCCTACAGCAAGATAATGACCCAAAACATAAGTCCAAGCTATGCCAGAACTACCTCAGGAAAAAAGAACAAAATGGTCAGCTTGAAAACATGGAGTGGCCAGCACAGTCTCCAGACTTCAACCCCATGGAGCTGGTTTGGGATGAACTGGACAGAAGAGTGAAAGCAAAGCAACCTACAAGTGCCACACATTTATGGGAACTTCTGCAACAGAGATGGGAAGAACTTTCTGAAGAATATTTGATTTCTATTGTAGAAAGAATGCCACGAGTGTGTTCAGCTGTTATATCTGCCAAAGGTGGCTACTTTGATGAGTCAAAACTTTAGAATACATTTTGGTCTAGAAATTGATTCCATGATTTCTTTTTTAACTCCAATTGCTTATTTGTACTATGCTTTCATTTCAGAGTGCAATGTGACGTTAAACTGCATCATTTCTAATAAAAAACTGGAAAAATTGGGGCGTTCTAAAACTTTTGACCGGTAGTGTATGTTAAAACAATGTAAAGCATATGAGATGTATATGGCTTATATCTGTGCACTTATACTAACCACAATCAAAGTATGAAATTAATTTCAATATCATGAAACATTCAAATTTACTTTATCTTGATAAACCAACACCGCCCGGCTCCTTCCTGTCTGGCTGCGAAGCTGCGGTGTGCTAGCCTGGCAAGTCATCCTATATATGTGAATATATAGTCTGGCCACAAACCATTGACGGCTCTCAGTCGTGAGGCGGGATCTACGGTTGTCTTTCAAACTGTCTGCACGCAATTGGATAGCGCTAGGACCAATCAGAGTAACAAACAACGTGACATAATCACAGCGACGGAAAAGAGGGAGGCAGCAATGGCGTCTAACATCAATGATTTCTGTTGTTTTTGTATGAAAAACATGTGAATATCAGGTGTACTGGGACATTGCACTACTTTGTTTGGTAAAAATAAGAAGCCGCTAAGTATATCCGACAGACTTAAGCACGTTGGAGTCTAAATAATCCAATGTTGATGACAAAGCCGTTTCAAACGAACGTGGTTCCTGCGCTGCCGCCATGTTGTTTGTGTTCACGGTCACAGCTCTGACGTCATTGGCTACTCCCGCTCTGTGATTGGCCCAAAATATAGAGCACTGTGATTGGCCCAACCAAAACTATAGCGAGCTGTGATTGGACAGCCACAGCAGTGGATCGGGCTGCGAGGGTTCCAATGAAGCGTGCCTAGACCAAACTTTGCAAGGCAAGAATTTGGTCTAGTTCACTAAGAAAAACTAGAGTCCAAAGTAGAGGAAGATCCGACAGCCCCACCCCACGCCCCGGTCAACAACCACCACAGCTGGAAAAATTTCTAAGGGAAACATTGGAAAAGTCACAAAAAACCCTTTTGGTCAAAAGCATGTTTGCCAGTAATTAGACAGGTTCATGCTGAAACCCAAAAAAGGTTTGGTTTTGGGGTTGTGTTGTTTCAAATGCACTTCTCAAAAAAATAAAGGGAATACTTAAAGGCGTCATCTATAATACCGTGGATATCTACATCCTATGACAGTCTTTTAGGCCATTAAAATAAATTGTATTGGAAAAATAAATTAAAGCAACAATCCGCAACTTTTACACCTTAAAATTATGCTTTTTTGTAAAGTTTTGGCGTCATACTATCATCTATTATGTTCATTTTTGTACCTGTGTTGGGGGGTCCCACGTCTGTTTACTGCACTATACAGTTTTTGAGCTCCGGGTCGCCGCAGGAAGTACAGACTGGGTGTTGCTTTACGGCAGTATTTGGCAAGCCAAAGGGATAAAAAAAGTGCGCGTTCTAAACGCACGTTATGCCCGCCAAAATGCGTGTCCTGGTTGATCGGTTCCATCACATAGTGATGATGAGGGGGTCATTGACTTTGTCCTGAAGGATGCTGTGGTTGAGTGGGGGAGGATCTGAGTTTGGAGCATCCTAAGGTTCCCTAGAAGTGGGTTCGTTGGGGGGTCTGGTGCTGGGGGGCTGCCGCCCCGTTCTGGGGGTGCTTGGGTGACCTTAGGGGGTGTCCTTCTGGCGGCCGTGTGTGGGGCCTTGGGAGGTCTTGATGGGGGTCACAGGCCACTGCCTGATAGCCATATCACTCTTGGGTGGGTCTGGGTGAGGACCCGGTGGCCTGGGGTCTAGGGGCACTCGTCCCTGGTCGGGGCTCTGGGCTGGGCCTGGGGAGACTGGGTCCTTGCTTGCATGCTGCCGGGGGCATGGGCAGGTGCATGCGGCAGAGCCTGGCCCTAACTCAGGGGCCTCAGGTGGACCTTGGTACCTCCTACAATGGCAGGAACACTTCTATTCCATCGTGGGGGAGGGGGAACTCCGGGAGGGGGACGACGCAACTCTGCCTGGGTGTCTAATGTCTTGTGTAGTCTGGGTGTTAATCAAATGTGAGGGTGGGAGTAGATATTCTGCTGGGGTGGGGTTGAATTGGCAACCTCGGGCTCCGTGGGGCTTTTTGACACTGCTGCGGTGGGCCCTGACAAGATGGGCTAGGGTCTCCTTGCCCCGGGTGGTGTCTGGGAACGGGGCTGCTTATTTGGGTCAGCGGGGGAGCTGGCTCCCTGGGAGGGCTTAGGCCCCCCAGTCTTTCCTCCCCATCCTCAGACATTTCCCTCCTCCTGCTCCATCACATCACCACACACACTTACACATAGGGCCTTGGGGTAAGGGCTAGTTCTGTGGGTGCGGGTATGATTCCCATCTCCACAGTCCCGTGACGTCCGGCGCCCCAATTTTAATTTGCATATTAAACACTTCCATCAACGACATTTCATGCAGATTCAGACTAAGGGCCTTGGAGGGGGGCGCACACTCAACGGCTGAAGAGGGGGGTCATACAGCCTCTCCTCGGGTGCCGTTGCCCACTTCCAATTTTAAGCTGCACCTAGACACCGACGGTCCTGATGGGGGAATTGGGGTTGTGTGCTGACACCAGATGGTGTAGGCCAGATGGTGTAGGCCGGTGTAGGATGATGTCTGCGCTGCCCCATCCGCCCCCAACCGCAAAATGCACTCTAACAACATGCATCAACACCACATTAGAGCAGGCAGAGGGAGACTAGAGGTCTTCCCACACTACTGTTCTCGGTTCGCTGCCCGGGGGTGGAGATCAGGAGTGGGTGCTGGCTGTCTGGTCGGGGTCTGGGGTGGTGGGTCACTTTGCTCTGCGCTGGGCGGGGTTGCCTGTTCATCATCACCCCAGTTAGAACAGGACCATCTCTGAGTCTGGTAGTGGTTGTGCCCTGTGTGCAGCTGTATCAGACCAGAGTGTGTAGGGTGTGTATGGGGAGTGTGAGTGGGTGTATTACGTGCATTCTTGTGTGTCTTTAGGTTGAATGTATTTTTGAGTGAGTAAGAGGGTGGGAGTGTGTGACTGTGTTTGTGTGTGACTGCCTATGTGTCAGGTAGAGTTTTGGACTCCTCCCCTCTCCTTGGACATCTTGTGATGCTATAACATCTTGACCTACCCTCCCCCCACCTCAATTCCTGCTGGTGGGTGATACCTCGGTCTGCCTGCATATTTGCAACTCTCGTATGTGGGGCTGAAAGTTTTTTTTTTTTGCAGCTGTCAGCTAGCTCCTGGTGGCTGTTTGGAGGGGCCTGGACCCTGGCAGATCTCTGGCGGAGTTGGGTGCCCTTGGATCACGGGCTGCTGAGTTCCGAGCTCAGTCTACCTTCAGGTAGGTGGCTTCAGGCTGGGCTGGGGGCTTGCTGTCGTCATCTCCTGGGCCTCTGACACGGCTGCTGGTTGGCCCCCCCGGGAGAGCCTCTGCACCCATCGAGAGGGGGGTTGGGGCTGCTCTGGTGGCGGTCTCTCTGGGGTCCCCGCGCTCTGGGGAGACCTTGGGATCTCCTCCATCCTCCGTGGGTCTTTGCGGGCAGGTCTGTGGCCTCTCACACTCACTATTGGACATTCCTCTAGAGAAACCTTACATACACAAACGCGTGTACACAACACAGGTGCTCACATGGTGCTCTCACAAGTATGGGCTTGGGTGTTTATAACACATAACCTAAGGCTGTGGTTGGCACTATATGCACTAGGATTTATTCCTGTGTGCTTTTCAGCAAAAAGCAAAAAAGGCTTGTTTTCAGCACTCAGACATCAATTCTGTTTGCTATACAGCCAAACAGGACATGGAAAAAAAAATGCGCGTCCTGAACGCGTGTTTTGACGCCAAAGGGGGCAAAAACTCACGTGTTCTAAAAGCAAGCATTATGTCCGCCAAAACTTGCGTCTTGGCAGACATAATGCCACATTCTTTTTATCCCTTTGGCTTGCCATAATTGTATAACGTAGACTCGCGGTTTAGCAGTGGCAGATTCACCAAAGAAAGCTAAAAATCCCGTATCAGAGGAATATAGGAAAAGAAAAGAACGTGATAGAGCAAGAGCAAAGACCAGATTTATTATTGGGCCGTCTTTTCCTCGCTGAAGAGCTCTTTTAGAAAAAAAGGCGTGTACTACGGACTCTGACCTAGCCGTGCTCCTAATGGATAGGTAAGTAATAAATGATTTCAGCAGGGTTATTGTGTTTAGTCGGGCATAAAGTTGTTATACAGTCCTGGTAAAACTATTCAATGTGTGGAGGTGGAAAAGTTTGTTTTTGTTGTTTTGCCTGACATTAGGAATGTAAACATGCCACTTTTGCCTGAGAGAGAGATTTAATGTTACGACAGTTACATTACGCAGCAAGCCTCTAGAGGGCGACAGAGACCATATAACTGCAAAGTTGCGGAATGCTGCTTTAAAAATGTGCTTTTGTGATCCTTTTTTATAAAGGGCATATTTTCTCGCAAGATCACACGCAGGACTGAGGGGTGCGTTGATTGGTGGAAGGAAGTAGCTTCAGCATCTTGCTCCAAAATAAAAGTTATAACTGAACCTGACCTGGCAGTGACCTATGGGATCCAACAGTACGAGCCCGAGCCTCGCCTCGTGCGTAATGGCTTCCTCGCTTGTTGTTGAGTTTTTTTCAGTGAAGCGCCGTTAACCGGAAAATGATGGGACGCAGCATTGGAGATCTGTAAACAGTCTGGATGGGACAAAGCAAGCTAAACAGCCTGGCATTGGCTCATCATGCTGTTGTGAAGATGGAATACACAAACCGAGTGGACTTTTTTCCCCCGTAACACGGATCAGCAACGGTAAGACATAATTTAGGCTTTTCACGTTATGAAATGAGCTTTGTTGTGCTGGTTTGTTCGCTGCTGGCCTCATATTTGGTTATATCTGGCCTTTGTGACGACATATAGGCCAGAGCTCAAGTTCTCGTTTTGGAGTGCGCGTGCTCGTGGGGTGCATGTGAGCTGGTTGAAGAAGGCAAGAGTAAACAAACGTGTCAATGTTAAATATCGGCTTCTAGGCCTGTGAAAGATCATCAGGAAGCCATTATAGACATGTTTTTAAGTGGAAAAGTGAAAATTTCAGGTGATGACTCCTTTAAACAACACAAATTGACTCCAAGTCAATCACACTTCTGTGAAATCAAACTGTCCAATTAGGAAGCAACATTTATCAATAATCTATTTCACCTGCTGTTAGGAAATAGAATAGACAACAGGTGGAAATTATAGGCAATTAGCAGGACATCCCCAATAAGGGAGTGGTTTTGCAGATGGTGACCACAGACCACTTCTCAGTTCCTCTGCTTTCTGGCTGATGTTTTGGTCACTTTTGAATGCTGGCAGTGCTTTCACTCTAGTGGTAGCATGAGACGGAGTCTACAACCCACACAAGTGGCTCAGGTAGTGCAGCTCATCCAGGATGGCACATCAATGCGAGCTGTGGCAAGAAGGTTTGCTGTGTCTGTCAGCGTAGTGTCCAGAGCATGAAGGCACTACCAGGAGACAGGCCAGTACATCAGGAGAGGAGGAGGAGGCCGTAGGAGGGCAACAACCCAACAGCAGGACCACTACCTCCGCCTTTGTGCAAGGAGGAACAGGATGAGCACTGCCAGAGCCCTGCAGAATGACCTCCAGCGGGCCATAAATGTGCATGTGTCTGCTCAAACGGTCAGAAACAGACTCCATGAGGGTGGTATGAGGGCTCGGCGTCCACAGGTGGGGGTTGTGCTTACAGCCCAACACTGTGCAGGATGTTTGGCATTTGCCAGAGAACACCAAGATTGGCAAATTCACCACTGGCGCCCTGTGCTCTGCAGGTTCACACTGAGCACATGACAGACGTGACAGAGTCTGGAGATGTAGTGGAGAACGTTCTGCTGCCTGCAACATCCTCCAGCATGACCGGTTTGGTAGTAGGTCAGTAATAATACAGTATAAGCATTAGAATCCATATTTATCTCTGGATTAAGCTCACAGGACTCCCTTTGTTGATGTCACTTGATTTGGCAGAAAAAACATTTTCTCACAAAAACGACTCTAAAAGCCTAAATAATTCATGTATGTGTAAATTTTTATTTGAATGAGTTTATGTTATGTTTCTCTAAAAATTGGTTCATGGGAGTCTAACTTGCAATTTGCTCTTTAAGCAGTTTTGTCATAAATCATTATAGAAAATCAAAATTCTCTCCTCTAAACACTGAAAAACATTGGTTCCACATACGTCTCTCAAATATGTCTTAGGAGACAAACGGGAAAAACCTGCATTAAATAGGGGAGGAGGACTCAGGTTTCACATTTCCAGCACCTATAATGCAGCTCTGAATCTTATTCCCAAACAGTTTCAGTCGAGGTCACACCATCCTGCATTTAATCAATGTGACTCCCACACAATAGAGGCCAATGACTCCAACGACTCCTCAGGAGATAGGGAGGAGGGGTATTCATAGGCAGTTTCTGCTCGTTGAGCAATAATATACAGATACAGTTTATTAGCTTGACTCTCCCATATTCCAGTCAGAATTGACAAAGCTTCTCGGATGAGAAGCAAAACGTCTTCAAGAAACCAAAGAAGTCCAGTTGCCTTCATTCAAACCTCTTTGAATTACCATGACCTGGATGACTGAGAACCTTAACCAACATAAAGGAGGCTTAGCTTACTGGTGCTACTAGCTGTATTTTGTTCAACTTTGTGCTGTCAATGGTTATGGAAAATTGCATTTACAGCTGCAGCAAAACGTCAGAGCCATATGTCGGAGTCCTACACGCATTTTTATAACTAACGTAGCAACATTAAAGTCATAAAACTGTTTGTGGGGAGAATCGTAGCCAGCTGGAAACACAACACTAGCTTCAGTCAGAACTGCAGTGACCATTAGATGGTCAGACTAGAGGGGCTGGTCCGGGCTATTCGCTCAGAGGTTTGATCTAAAAACATAATCTACATATTCCAACTATAAATCCATCTGGAACCGCTACTGATCCATCTGGACTCCTGCCAAGTCCCGTTAGCATGATGGCAGCCGCACAGCTAACCGTGTTAGCTCCGGTAAGGAAAAAATAAGTAATTTAGGAAAGCTACGACACACACAGAGGTTAAAAGATGATCCACATATTTCAACAACAGATCCTCCTGAGACCAGTAGAACATCCATGCCCTTTTGGATTACAGCCAAAACAACAAGTCAAGCTAATGAGCGGCTGCAGCATCAGGAAAAGTAATTCTGGTAAGCTATCAATTAATTTTTTGCCGGAGTTGTATCAATATATACACACAGCGGTAAAACTGGCAGCACTTGTTTTATTTTTCTGTAGATTATTGAATTATATTGGGACAGAATGATGGAGCTACGACCTCATCAGCTGAGGGCTCGTCAGCTGACAGCTTGAGGTGTGAGAACTAAAAAAAAAAATCAATATATAAATATAAATATATTTATATATATAATATTTATATTCAATGAAACTAAACAAACTGATTTTGGTTCTTAAGACGTTCAGCATCCTCCTCCACAATAGTTTCGCCAACGGTGTCCAGATCGGCTCACGACTCTTCTGAGTTAAACAGCCTCAAACGTGCACCTCCGGTTACCCAGCTTGCTGTGTTAGGAGTCAAACTCCAGTTGAGCTCCCCCGGCTCTTCGATATCCGTTCTCCTCGTCGTATTCCAGAGAAAAACAATCTGACCGACTAGCAGAGGTTTCAGAAGCTACATCTGACTGATAAAACATTGTTGTCTGCTATAATGCTAACGCAGAAATACCGAGCTGCAGCACTGTTTACACTCTAGCTGTCTGAGCGGTTCCTTGTAAAACGTCATCGCCGGCTCAACGCTCAGACCGAAAACCTTCCTCTGTTTTTCCCGCGCCATTTAAAAACACTGGATTTTCTTAAAAATTCAGCAGTGGAAATCCCCAAAAAATGAATACAATTAATAAATTTTTACATGTGATTCAAAGGAAATTGGCCTCTGGCCAATATCTTTAACATATTAGCTTCAGTTTTGTTAAATAAATAGTTTTCCTGTATAGGAGTCTGAGAGTTTCACTCTGTGTGCAGAGGACAGGAGACAGACTCTACAGCTGCAGTGTTAGGGCCGTGATATACTTGCTGTTTAACCTCGCGTTGGAGCAGGCAGCAGGCTGCGTATTTGTTCATATACTTGCTGCAACACAGCGCTGCACTGTATGTAGTACCGGAGTGTTCCACTGGGGGGCAGACGAGAGTACTCAGACCAGATAGAGAGCTGGGGCAACCAAAACAAACATGGCGTCAATAAAAGAAATCAGTAACTGGTTAATTTTGAGATTACGGCAGAATAAAAGACAGCAGCGGTATCGTAAATGGTGTGAAAGACCTCTAAACCAGAGATGGAGTCACCATGGTGAGTGTTTCACCCTCGTTTTGTCAACTCCACCTGGTTACTCATATATTACAGCATTTGGGCGCGTCGTGTCGCGTCACGTTAATTTCGGGGGACGCGCACAAACGACGCTTCAAATCAATGCAAGCTACACGTGGCAGCCATTTTAAACATGCGAACGCGTCGCTAAACAGCAAGTATATCACGGCCCTTAGTCTGCACCCCCCTCCTCCTTCCCTCGCAGGCACCGGTGGTGTTGTTCTGTGTTCGAACCTTTTCTCATGTGGGTCGGAGGAGCACGTCCTTTGCTTCTACTGCAGGTTTTATTTGGATTACACAGTGAACGGAAAACAGAAAAAATTATCTCTGTATAAATGCAAGCTCTGGTGTTTTCCTTTTGTTTACCGTGTAATCTGTGATCAGAACTATGCTGGGCTTACACCTAAGGATTTTCACGGTCTCAGACTAAAGACTGGCAGTCTTTAGAAATCTTATTGGAGTCTCTGCGCGCTCCCATCGTCTCGATCGTTAAATGTAATGTGATAATCTGCTGTCGGCGACC
The DNA here is from genome assembly GCA_006937985.1 of Aphyosemion australe. Taxonomy (NCBI): domain Eukaryota; kingdom Metazoa; phylum Chordata; class Actinopteri; order Cyprinodontiformes; family Nothobranchiidae; genus Aphyosemion; species Aphyosemion australe. The sequence continues at coordinate 62,981 of SSNS01001045.1, forward strand.
CGATTTATGCCAGTCTTTCGCCAGTCTTTCTCTAGTCTTTCACTTCCAGCATGCTAGATATTGTCTCTAGTCGGAGTGTAGTCGTAGTGACGTACAACAATCAACAACCAATAAAATACTTTCTCACAGCGGAACCAGGAAGCTCCGTCAGTCATAACAACACAAACGTGTCTACAGACGTTGAAATAAGAGCTCCAAGCAGGCGAAAGTGGACCGTGGAGAGAGAGGAGCGCTTGGTCGAGCTGTGGGCAGAGCAGCCGTGTCTTTGGCGTAAACTGCCATTCATACCATGACGGGGGGACGGAAAGAAGTGCCCATATTCTCTGACGCTTTCTCTTCTGTTTCTTTTCGCTACAAACGACTGCAGTGGCAAAAGCTAGTAGCTATAAGCTGCTGCTTCATCTCCATTTTAAACTTCTGCAGAGCATTAGCGGGAATAAAATGCTAAAATAATCTAGTTGTAGTCGTGTAAATAGTGTTCCTACAAGATTCAGCAATTAGTCTGAGACTAGTCTAGGACTAAAAACTGTCTTTAGATGTGAGCTGATAATCTTTTGGAGTCTTTTCAAAATCTTTTTAAAGTCTGTAGGTGTAAGCCCAGCATTAGACGAGACATGTTCAGACTAAAGACTATTTTTAATTTGTAATAATTTGTTTCCATATTAAATCTGTCTAACATCAATAGTCTGTAACACTAGCACTTTTATTAATAGACGAGTGTGATTGTTCAGATGTTTCTCTAATATTTATTATAAACTGTAATGTGCCGAGTTCTTTGTTGCTGGAGTTCTCTGTTTTGCCTGCAACAGTTTGAATTGAAGATGAATACTAACAACTGTTTCTCCTGTTTAGTTTCTGTCTGATGGCTCAACAAAAGTCAAATATTGAGCTTGGGAGCTGAACAAGGTCAAAAAGAAAAACAACACAATCTGAGGATTCCCCATCTCCAGACTTCCAAAGAAGCTGCTGAGTCCAGAGCACTAAAGGGTTTCATTTATAGTTTACACGAAGATGTTAGCAGATAGTAAGTTAAAAAAGACTGAATGAACTTTAGATGTTGCTATTGTGTTTTTAGCACTGTTGACTATTATATTATTATATTATACATATTTTTAATAGAGGTCTTTAGATTCTAAAATTGTATTTATTTCTATTTACATTCCTGAAAAACATTTGTTTAATAAATGCTCTGAAATATTATCAACTGACATTTCTTTTTTTCCTGTTCTGTATATTTAATACTTGGTCAGTTTATTGGTATATTTTATTAACCTTGGCAAATGTTTAATTTTAACACTGAGCAGTGCACAAAATTAAGATTCTACAGTTGGTTACATTCAGTGTTTAAAACTGATTAGGTTCAGAAATGCGTGTCCACTGTTGTTATTAGTGATAATTTAGCATTCAGATAAGGTGCAAAACATCAAGATATCAGCCATGAAATCGGCCTAAAAAGTCATCAGCACTTATCGGCGATCGACTGACCATGACCACCTCATATCGGCATCAGCACTAGAAAAACCAATATAGACTTCTAGTTCCAACATTTGTGGAAGTGGGGTTGTAATTACTGTCTGCTCTGCAAAAAGTTTCATAGACCTTTTCACACTTCCGGGGTTCTTAACAGGAAATACGTCAGTGCAGCGGAAAATAAGAATTATTGCAGCATTACTTATGGGGATCAGTCTGTTTTCCTCATGCTCTGAAGCAGCCCCATCTCTATTTCCATTCGTTTCCAACATCTACCGATGTAAATGGTAAATGGCCTGTATTTGTATAGCGCCTTCTTAGTGTTCTACAACCCCCCAAGGCGCTTCACAACACAATCAGTCATCCACCCATTCACACACACATTCATACGCTGGTGGGGATGAGCTACGATGTAGCTACAGCTGCCCTGTAAAACTGTCTCAGGGCGATCACGCGTGAGGAGAGGCTCAATTTTGTTAATTAAAGGGGAAATACTTGCGTCTGCAGCAGACACTTCACGGCTATGTTTACGTGCTGGGGATAAGTGTTAGCCGTCTTAACTCGGATGCGGTACCATGTCTATTCTCCTGGAATAACTTCACCCCAGGAGTCTACATGTTCGGTAACACTCGACTCTCCACTCGACTCGAACTTTATTTATATAGCACCTTACAGACACTTACATGACACCAAAGTGCTTCACAGACACAAATAAAACATAACACATAAAATCCACTAAAAAAATAAAACACAACCAAATAAAAACATTAAAATGAGGCTAAAAAAGCAACACAATCAATTACTCACACAGATTTAAAAGCCAGTTCATAAAAATGGGTCTTCAGCTTTGATTTAAAAACTGGTACAGAAGAGGACTGCCGAATGTGTAGTGGAAGCTCATTCCATAATTTTGGAGCTGCAACTGAAAAGGCTCTGTCACACCGCATCTTCAAACGTGACCGGGGGACCACGAGCAAAGACAAGTCCTCTGAACGAAGTTCCCGAGAGGGAACATACGAATGCAGTGTGTCTGCCAGATATGCTGGAGCCAAACCATTTAAAGTTTTAAAAACCAGTAAAAGAACCTTAAACCGAATCCTAAAAGAAACAGGTAGCTAATGTAGCGCTGCCAGTATGGGCATAGCATGGTCAAACTTACGTTTGCCCTCCAAAAATCTTCCAGCAGCATTTTGGACTAGTTGCAAACGGGCTAAGGCACCATTGCTCACTCCAAACAGGATGGAGTTGCAATAGTCTAGGCGTGAAGTTATGAACGCATGCACAACAGTTTCAAGATCACGTCTGGACAAAAAAGGTTTGACCTTGGCTAAGCGTCTTAAGTGGTAAAAGGAGGAGGCTACCACCCCATTTATGTGACCCCTAAAGCAGAAGTCTTTGTCTAACTTCACTCCCAAATTAACAACAAAGTCCTTCAAGTGGGGGGTCAATTCACCACAGTCCACCCTGGAGTTATCAGTGTGGCAGCTGGGACCGAAGAGCACTGCTTCTGTCTTTCCCTCATTGAGGCACAGGAAATTTTCTGCCATCCACGCTTTAACCTCACACAAACAATCTAAAACCTTTCGAGATTGGTCGACCACCAGCCTCATCCAAAGGCAGGTACAGTTGGCAGTCATCAGCATACAGGTGAAAATCAATACCGTGTTTCCGTAGGATATCACCCAAAGGCAGCATATACACACAGAACAGCAGGGGTCCCAGTATTGAACCCTGCGGAACACCCCAGGGGAGATGGGAGAAATCAGACATGAAACCACCCATCTGGACACACACCGTTCTATTTGAAAGGTAGGATCGAAACCAATTTAGAGCCAGACCAGTATTTCCCACGTAGTGCTCGAGACGATGCAACAACCAGCTCCGGTGGCCTAGTGGTAGAGTGTCCGCGCCGGGACTGGGAGATCAGGGTTCGATTCCCGGTCGGGTCATACCAAAGACTTTGAAAAAATGGGACCCAATGCCTCCTCGCTTGACACTCAGCACTAAGGGGTTGGATTGGGGGGTTAAACCACCAAATAGTTCCCGAGCGCGGCCACAGCTGCAGCTCACCGCTCCCCACCATGGGGATGGGTCAAATGTGGAGATGTAATTTCACCAGTGTGTTATGAATACTTGGGACTTTAACTTTAACTTCAACACCTCGTGGTCCACTGTGTCAAAGGCTGCTGTCAAATCCAGCAAAACAAGCAACACAGACCTTCCGCCATCAGTGGCAAGAAGAAACGGTAGTTTGTGCAGCACAGGAATTGGAGAGCCAGGAGCTAGAAAAGGCAAAGTAGGCGACAAGGCTGGACCATGATGATGCTACGTTAGCCCCCGCAGGTAAGTTCTCCAAAGCTAACTCTGCTATAATGTAAGTTCTTTTATGTGTTCATGACAAGTAAATGATGCTGAACTCATAGTTTAGAGCTGCCACCCACACAAAATAAAATTAACGCGATGCCACGTTAACAGTTTATTGTTCAAACAATATAAATTTCATGTTCATAGACGTTTATCACAGTTGTACAATATAATTATCATACATTTTATATTATATATTCTATATTATGCATGTGTATGTTGTTAGAACATGATATTATATTGTTTCAAAGTGAAATTTTTATTCTAAGAACGTGAAAATTATATTGTTAGAACAATAAGATTATCGTGTTGTAATGTAATATCGCTGTAATTTATTTATTTTTCATGGGTCTGCTCTGGCTCTGCGTTCCAGTATCATATTGCTGTGTGTTTTGTGGTCTTCTGCGACCTATTTAGAATTTTATATTGGGCAAATGTAAAAGGTTTTTAGTGCAGACATGATCCATGCTTAGGAAGGAGTTTTCCCAACGATCGCGCACTTCCGGTTTTTGTGAAAAAAGTCTATTGTGAGTGCTGACAGAAGAGCTGTCTCTGCTTCTCTCCCACAGTGTCCTTCTTGGGTCATGGCTGTCCAGTTTTGGTTGTAGTCCTATTACAGTGTTAACCGCATCGACATATAAATCTATGGACATAGCCCGCCCATTTGGAAATTAATATTCAGAATGATTCAAAATGGGAGGTTCCCACGACTCCATTTTGGCCGTGACACACGCCTCTTCATGCCCAGACAATCCATAAATGGGAAAAGAGGTGGAGCTCAGGGTGGGGCAGTGAGGGTGGGCAATAACAAAACCAATGTAGCAACTAGCTAAACTGAGCTAACACCCGAAGCTAAGACAGAGCTCCGAGACAGCGAACCACGAAGCTGCAGGGGTGGAAATGAACTACACAACCAACAATCTACCGGCCCCACAGGTCATCTGCTAAAACGAGTAAAAATCACAACTGAACCACTGTTTTAAACATAACTAGATTAATTGCATTTCTAGCAGAAATGCGTTTGAATGCTGAATTGCTTAAAATGATAGCTGAAGGTGCTTAAGAAATGAATTCAAGCTTAAAATGAGCTTAATTGTCAAAATGAGCTGAATGGATTTGAAGATTTATGAAGCTCAAAAAAATAGGTGAAGAATCAAGAAAAACTGCTAAACAGCAGAAAGCTGAAATCTTCATACAAAGTTTACAAAGCTGGACAGTGGAAATGTTTAAACTTCTGGTATTTCAGTAGCAATAGTGAAATAGTTAAATTTTCACAATTAGCTGAACTGTGAATTTAGCAGCATATGCTGAGTTTTGAAACTGATAGCTGAAGATGCTTAAGAAATGAACTGAAGCTTAAATTGTGCTTAAATGTCAAAATCAGCTGAATGTATGTGGAGAATTAGGAGCAAAAATATTTAACAAGTTTAATAGAGCACAAAAAGTAGATGAAGAATGAAGAAAAAATCCTAAACAGCAAAAATCTGAAATCTATAAACATAGTTTAAAAAACTGAACAGCTAAAATGTTTAAACAACGAATATT